>JAQIXX010006225.1:0-12544 GCA_034700605.1 Willowsia nigromaculata
AAATAAAATGCTGCTATGTTAATTCATTTTATGCGTTCTAAAATTACATAGATTGGCAGTAAGGTAGTGTCCATGTTTATGCTCCAAGTTGACAAAAGCGATGGATAATAAGGAGACATGTTCTTCCTGTGTTAGATTGGCACCAGTTGAAGAAATGTTATGAGATGACATTATTGATAGAGGGAAAATAGATATAATATAGAAGGTTATATATAAAAAATATAATGCATTTGCAATGTATGTATTAAATGGCACTGTTATTAATTGTAATGTAGATGTAATATGTAATAACTAAACGTGAATATATATATATGCACATTATGTATAGTTGTTTACAAACGAAAGATATGGCGAAAGCAACTAGGTACCAAATACGTGGATAAATTTTCACTCTTCACTGCAAATATATTAAAATAAAGTGTATACACTCAACACAAAGAAATAAAATATAATTAATATAAGGCCTCTTTTCCAGGATTGTTCGTATGGCTCTAAGATTTTTGTTGTGATGTATGTATATCTTCAGCAAATTTAGGCTTAAGTGTCCGCAGGCAATCAAAAATTGCATTTACTGCACGGTAACATTTTAATTTCTTTATTACCGTTAAATGTTAAAAAGCTTCATTGCTCATGTAAAAAGTAAGTATTACAAACAAATAAACGCAATAATCAAATTTTTTCCTAAGAGTGTTGAGCTGCGATGTCCCTGATTCTAGAACTAGTGTACTTGGTTTTTAACAGCTGCAAAAGCACCTCAGTATTTCGCAAACTTTGGTTTGGTTATCATGCTTTAAAAATTTAGTAGTAAAAAATGATGACTTGAGGACAAAATTGGTAACTGAGATGAGCGATGACATAATTATGAACTCGAAATCCATCTGTATTCTCTATTAAAAACTATATTTAATTGTGGTTTAGTTTGAAATAACAAGATCTGAAACAAGTTTTGTACTTTTGTAGGCTCACATGTTCAGACGAAATGAAATTTATTTGTTACTTGTTGTTGACTTTAGATTGGTTTGTTTCTTTATAAAGTTTTTTATATATAATGACAGATGATACTAATATATTTTAACTAAAATCATAATCACATTGAGCATAAACAAGTCACAATTGTTGATTTATATGAATATGTGAAGGTTGGTTGAAGAATGACGATTTTCTGGATAACATAATAGGTGATTGTTTTCATCAGCATTTTAATGTCAATGCACATATCTCATAAGTGTAGTCTCATCCGTTTGCAATTAATATTTATATTCTATTGTCTGCATGCGTTTTTAGTGATATGAGGAAACTGACTTCATAAAAGCATCTGAATGAAACGTGGTCATTTATTACGTCAAGTGTGTGCTTTAAAGTGCTGTGCGAGACACTGCTTCTTTCAATACATTCAAACTAAAAATTTCACTGAAAATGAATACGTGCAGAATCGTAAATGTGTTATGCATGATTCTTGCAATAGTGTTCGTCATGATGGTAAATAAACGAAAGTTAATTGAACAAAAGTTACGTGTATTTTATGTTACTTTTAGGTTTGTTGATGCAAACCTAGTTCAAAAGTTAAAACATAATTTTTGTTTTGTTTAGGATGGACCAGTTTGTGCGCAAAAAAAGAGCCCGACAGAAAAACAAAAGCAAGCCGCTCAGAAGAGTGCAGTTCAGAAAGGTATCGAGGAGAGAGATCAATGGAAAGACCGCTAACAATGGGTCACACGGATGCAGTGTTCTTTGTATAGATTTTGGAACAATTATTAAAGAACCATGTTTAAAAAAAAATTATTTATGCCAATCATGTAAATCATGTAATAAACTTTTCCAATGAGTGACACATGATTCATTTAAAATGGTTGTAAGTCTGCATTCGACCAAAAAGCGACAAATCAATTACTTTTTATCCCACTGCTGTTGGCCAAGTACATTTTCCAAATGCATTTTCACCTTTCAAGTTGAGAATGTTAGGATCACAAAACCCGCCCTTACTCTAACATGTCAACTTGACAGCCGTACGTGATACACGTTAGAGAAAAATACTAATTCTGTTTTAAGTTTGTCCATCCATCCAATAACAGTTAGGACTATAAGCCTGTATGAAGCAAATCCTTTGTAAATTTCCATAAATACTTGGAAATTTTTTAATTTTAGCGTTTACCAATGCAACATATTTCAAATTTTGGTGCATGCTTGAAAATGTCCAAAGGAGTAGATTTGTGTTCACAGTTAACTCATCCGATCGGTTGTCAAGGAAGCAGTTTTTAGTCATCTCTTTTTACAAGTTTCCTTATGAATTTGGCATGAAAAGCAAAGTATTATAATTTTACGATGTCATATTATTTTATTAGGAACAGATTCTGATACAAGATTTTATTAATAATCATTGATTTTTCAAGCCGGAAACTGCATTTTATGTGCCGCAGAAGAACTTAAAATATTTTATTGTAATATAGAACAACAAAACTGAATACTGTCATCACAAAAATATCTTTCATATCTAGTTAAATTAAAATTACTTTTCCCTCTCTCAGCTTTTATCATAAAGATATATTTGCAATACTTTGTAATTTTAGTACATGAAATTGCAAGTAGGGAGCCAAAACCTGGATATGGAGACGGTTCCCTGCTGATATCACACGTCACACGTATTACATTTCCCTTTTTCTCAAGCAGAGGGGCCCCAAGACTTTTTCTCAATTCATCGGTTTTCCTTGAAGTAGTAATTATTATTGGGAAATCTATCATGGCGTTTGCTAGGCTATCAAAATCTTGGTAATGTTGTTCTTAGTTTGTGAGTTTTTCAAAGTTATTCTTTGAGAAGAAATGGTATGCCCCTCAACTCCAACAAAACAATTTATTTTAATAATTGAGCGTTTCTAACAAAAATTGTATTATTTTAATTTTTATTGTGATGACGAAGCTTTCGTGAGTAACTATTTATATTTCTATACCCTCTATCTGCTAAAAGCACCAACTAATATTTTAATCCAATAGGATATTTAAGACTAGAGTTAAATTCATAAACTACTAAACTGAAATTAAAACAAAAATTAAAAAAAAATATTTAAAAATTCGTACAATTTCATAGACATAGAAAGATAACAATGCTTTGTTTATTATAGAGAGGAAACATTGAGGTACAAAATACCAGTTTTTTCAACTATTTGCAAAAATATCCCCCAAATCTCAAATTAGATTCGTGAACGCCAACTAAAAGTACTCCAAATTAGTGAAAACTTTTAAATTAACTCACAAAATGAGACCTTTTGTAGTTGCAAAAATGTATTTAGTTTGCAGTCTTTAAGTTTAAATATTTTGTAATGATGCTAACTTTCTACTTCTTTGAGAATGACTCCATTTTTCATATAAATTTTCGCATGAGACATATCCGACCCAAGCTTAATGCACTCAAGGAAGCCCTCTGCTTTCTTTGAAAACAACTCTAGAGATCTGTGTCGAGCCAAACAAATTACAATTGAGTATAATTTGTATATTTAGATACATATATTCAATTTTTTGATTATTTTTAATCAAATATTTTAAAGCATTTGAACTGTCAAGTTCCCAGTGCTTGGCTTACGAATCCCGTTTACACATTTATTTCGCTTTCCGTGATGGTTAAGGAAAACAATCTACTAAAATCTTTCAGATTTTCAAGGAAATACTATGAACTCGTGCTTTTATTGTCAACTAAATATGTATTTATTGAATGTTTTGAACTTCGATATATGAAACAACAGTCACTGAGTAACCAAAATTCACCAAAATTAGTTTTGCATAACAGTAAATTCAAAGTCTATCAGATTGACTGAACGTGAAGTAAAAAAGATAACCATGACTTCAATTTACACAAAAAGCAAGCAGATGTTGTATTGTTTCTAGAGAAATATTCAATCTTATAAGAAATGAAACTAGTGAATGCATATAAAGTTATTTGATGAATGAAAACCAATCAAAAATGTTGCGACACAATCGTAGCTCGAAGATAAGCTCCAACCCAAGTTTCTTGGACCCATGATAAGTCCGGTTCAGTTTTTCTAACCTAACCTTCTTCATTTGCCCAGATGTATTTTCAATGTCCTTCTCTGACGTTCACTCCCTTCCTACTGAAATTTGTATCCAAAAGATTAAATTTTCGTTAAATTTGAACGACAAGTGTGATATTTACGTCGTAATTCTCGAACATAAGCACTGTGAGAAGTTGAAGACCCACCAGTTCTTTAATAATGACGCTAGCATTCCTCATTTCAGTCTGGTGTCATCTGCTTTTTGGAATTGGTGTCATCTCCTTGCACGTCAAGTTCTTCTAAAGAATTAGCATGCAACTTTAAAATATAGTGCAGCGATTTTTTTGACACTTTATGAAGCCATCCATTGTCATTAGTCACATGAACTTTTAAAGCCTGTGCAAAACAAATAAATTTCCTCATTGAGCTTTGGTACGAAAATATTTGATGATGCGATAGCAACAAAAGGCTTCATCTGAAAACTCTCATACATGCAGTTTCGGAGAGCAAGCCATCATCACTATGTCGTTGCTATAGAATTTTATTGTTATGAATGTATGTTGTAAATGCACGCAGGCAACGGTCTGTTATATTTTCGGTTTTGCCGTCGAGAGGTGAAAATTGTGTAAATGCGTTCAGTTCGTGGCATTTTGAGTTTAGTTGGCTCGAGTTCAGATAAAAAGTTGTGCGCTCCGTCAGAGCAATAATTATAGTTCAAATTGTAATTTAATTGTTTTATGTGGAATAGTTAATAAAAAGATCGTTAATTATTAACTATAATTGATAGTCAGTGTTGTTATCTGATTATTAGTAATTTTGCCATATTTGGGCTAGTTAGATTGCCATATTTGGGCACTTAGTGAGGTTGACGCCAGACAGGCTAGCTAGACGAAGCGACCATCAACCATCATTAGTTTCTAATTTCAAACCCCATAAAAACGAACCAGAGGACCTACATCGGCATCAACGGCATCAAGACATTGTGGTGCCGAAACCCGGGACCAGTAACTTTATTTTCAACTAATTGTTTGTGTGCTCTTCGTGTGGACTGTTCAGCTGACAATGGAAGAAGCCGGACTACGAAGAAGCAAGAGGATTCAGGGAGTCCCTGCTCCGAGGTTCGATGTGGAAGAAGAAAGCGGAGCACCTGCAGCTGCAAGTGGGACGACTGTCGAAGTAAGTCTCACTCCTCCAAGTCAAGTAGTAGCGTAGCGAGGCAAGAGATCGAATTGGAGGCTGACTAGAAACTCCTGGAGGTGCAGAATGAGCTCGCCTCCAAACAAATGGAATTGAAGAATGCATCGTTGGAAGTTGAATCAATCCAAAAGAAGATGGATTTTATCACAGCAGACGACTCATTGGACCAGAAAAAGCGTTCACGCGAGATAACCAAGTTGCATCTAGCTAAAGTGGATGCTGAACAATTGGAAAAGAAACTGCAAATCGAATTGGAGGGTCTTCAAGTCAAAGGTGATCGGACGACTGCACTCATCCAACGCGAGAAGAATCTGGAGCTAGAGAAAGTGGAATCGGAGGACGATGATGTTTCGGCTATCATGTCTGTCAAGTCCAACCTTACCGACAAGTGGGTGGAGGAGCAGAACAAGATTTTGAAGAAGACCGAGTTGAATCGTAAGACAGCTATAGTTCCGGAAGATGGGCTATTGTTTATTCCTCGACCTCTATCTCCAAACGGCGAAGCAAAGTATCCTCTGAAGTACGCACATGAAAGGCAGACAGCTTCTTACAGTGAATCTTCTGACGATGAACAGCGAGTAGAAAAGCGAAGGATAACCCCGAATCCTTTGAGAAGTACTTCAAAAGTGCATTTGGAAAAGCGACGGACAACCCCGAATCCTTCAAGCAACACTTCAGATGATGAGCAAGTGAACAAGCAAAACGTAACCCCGAATCCTTATACCAATACTTCAGGTGAAGTAACTATGCGGGATCTTGTGGCAGCGTTGAACAACTTGGGAGGAAGCCGATATCAGGATAACCAGGTTGTGATGAAGACAACGGTTGACAAGGACTTACCTGAATATGGTGGGGATCCTGGGGAGTGGATCCAGTTCAAATCTGAGTTTGAGAGGACCACCAAAAAGTACCAAATGGACGACTCGGAGAATATGGTCAGACTGCGGAAAGCACTCGTTGGACAGGCGAAGTCAACAGTCACGCATCTGATGATCAATGTGAACAACATTCACGTCATCATGGACTCACTGGAAAAAAGATTTGGGCGTCCGAAGATTGTGCTCAACGCCCTGGCTGCAAAAGCGAAGGAATGTGCTGACGTGACTACTGAGAAACCAGAGACTATTATTGAATTTGGCCTTGCCGTACAAGCCCTAGTGACAAACGTGATCTCATATGGACATGATGGTTACCTCAATAGTGTGGAACTGCTGGATGTACTTGTAAAGAAACTTTCGCATGACCTGGCTACAAGATGGTTCGAGTGGCTAGCATCGGTTGGTGGACATCAGGAAAACTTGTATGGATTTTCTGAGTGGAGCTCCATGCAACTTGAGATTGCGTACCAACGGGCTGAGTACAAGCCGGATGAGACTGAGGATGGACAATCTGAAGGAAGACGAAAGCGTTCTAAAGGATCCATCAACGCGGTTACTGCAGAAGAGAACCGGTGTCAGTGTTGTGGAAAGGCCGGCCATATCCTTGAAAAATGTTGGATTTTCAAGAAGAAGACAGTTGATGACAGATGGAAAGTGGTCAAGTACAAGAAACTCTGCATAAGCTGCCTTCGTCCTGGTCATCGCGCAAAGGACTGCGTAGATGGAGTTAAGTGCACCATGGACGATTGCAGTATGACGCATCATCAGCTCCTTCATTCTGATAAGAACTCTGATGCAAAAGAAGAGATCAAATCTGATTCTGATGAGGAATTAAAGTCACAACCAGAAGGGAAGAATATGTACAACGGTAGTTTTTCTGTGATCGTCGGATGTGATGGACCATTGCCAATTGTTCCTGTTAAGTTGAGTGGTCCACGAGGAATAATCAAATGTCATGCTTTGTTGGATTGTGGAGCCAGCCGAAGCCTCATCAAGGAGAGTTTGGCTGAAACGTTGGGCTTGAATGGAAAGGCAGTGAACTACACCTACAGTGGGATCACTGGAGAAACCGTCACGGAGAAATCAGCCGAGGTAGATTGTCTGATTTCTGGACTGCTGCGTGAATGTAAGTATACCAAACTACAAGGAGCCGTGACAGTGTCGGATCTAAAATTGAATCCCTATTCCATGGATATTGGAAAAATAAAGCAGAAGTATCCACACCTCAAACGAGTAGAAGCTCAAAATCTGTTAAATGTCGTACCTGATATCGTGGTGGGGAACAACAATCCACATCTTATACTGCCCAGAGAACTGCTACAAAGAGGTGAAGACAAGCCAATAGGATGGCGATCTGAGTTGGGATGGGCCATATCTGGGAACTTTGACAAAACGGGGCCAGGTGCTTTCAACCTTATCAATGGAATAGGGATCAGCATTAAAAACAACAATGGACTGGAAGAAAAACAAGTGTGTGAGATTCTGGAGGGATTGGCTGAGAAGTCTACAGAGTCAAAGCCGTTGAGCAGGACGGACAAGGATATTGAACCTGCTACTCAAACCAGAAGTGGGGAATTTGAGAAGCCAAACGAATCTGCGAAGTTACTGAGGATCGTGGATCACATAAATGAAGATATTTTTGAGAGCAGCAGCCAAGTCGACAAAGTGAGGAAGGTTCCTTCAGAGGATTTGGCATCAAGATGTGAAATGAAGACTTTTGTGTACCCATGTTTTCTTGAGGACAGTTCCGGAGTCAGCCCGTCCATTAGCGATTGGTGTGGATTGGAACCGGGCGAGACATTGGCAACTAAGAAAGAGACAATTGCGGATCGACCACAAAATGGTCACAATTGGAAGATGGATGGAGTTACGGTCATGGAGCTCAAAACCGTCGGACAACGGGGCCAGTTGGCCAAGGATGGGACATTGTGGAATTTGCTACTTGTTATGGATAGAGAGCCCATAACCCCGAATCATATTTTGAGAGGGGAATGCGATGCTGGAACAATTCCAACTATTGTGGAGTTCAGTGAAGAGATGGCTAGGGCACGGTGGAAGCGAAGTCAGGTGCTCGCTGATCAATTTTGGCAACGATGGACCAGAGAGTACCTTCCCAAATTGTTACGTCATGAGAATTGGCTGGGACCTGTGGACCCCATCAAAGTCGGAGCACTAGTGGAGATCGTAAATGAGAATCTCGCTGGAAACGTTTGGATTCGGGGTTATGTTTGTGCCACCTACCCAGCAGAAGACGGCCAAGTTAGGAAATTGGATGTAACTGCAGTGGAGAAAATCTACATCAAACGTTCAGTTACGAAGATCGTCCAGCTTCTTGGATTAATGAAGGAAATCAAGAAACCGGAAGTTCCTTAATTTCGGGGCCAGAATGTCGGAGAGCAAGCCATCATCACTATTTGGCGTTGCTATAGAATTTTGATTGTTATGAATGTATGTTGTAAATGCACGCAGGCAACGGTCTGTTATTTTTTCGGTTTTGCCGTCAAGAGGTGAAAAGTGTGTAAATGCGTTCAGTTCGTGGCATTTTAGTTCAGTTGGCTCGAGTTCAGATAAAAAGTTGTGCGCTCCGTCAGAGCAATAATTTGTAGTTCAATCAATTTGTAATTTAATTGTGTTATGTGGAATAGTTAACAATAAAGATCGTTAATTTGTTAACTATAATTGATAGTCAGTGTTGTTATCTGATTATTTAGTTATTTTGCCATATTTGGGCTAGTAATTTGCCATATTTGGGCATTTAGTGAGGTTGACGCCAGACAGGCTAGCTAGACGAAGCGACCATCAACCATCACTAGTTTATATTTCAAACCCCATAAAAACGAACCAGAGGACCTACATCGGCATCAACGGCATCACGACATTGTGGTGCCGAAACCCGGGACCAAGAAACTATTTTCAAGTGCTTTGTGTTCTACTTGTGTGGCCCTATCGTAGCTGACAATGGCAGAAGGACCAAGAAGAAGCAAGAGAATTCAAGGAGTTCCAGCTCCACGGTTCGATGAGGTTGAAACAAGTCGAGCGCCTGCATCAGCTGTTGAAAGGACCGTTGTAAAGAGTAATTCAGGCTCTGCAAAGTCTACCAGCAGCGTCATGAGGCATGAAATTGAGCTGGAGGCAGAACAAAAGCTTTTAGAGGTGCAGAAGGAGCTCACTTCTAAGGAACTGGAATTGAAGAATGCATCGTGGGAAGTTGATTCGATCCAAAAGAAAATGGATTTCATCGCAGCAGACGATTCGCTGGATCAGAAAAAGCGTTCACGTGAGGTCACTAAGTTGCAACTGGCCAAGGTAGACGCTGAACAGAAGGAGAGGATGCTTCTTATGGAAATGGAGGGTCTGAAAACTATCAGTGAAAAAACTACAGCAATCATACATCTTAAGAAGAATCTGGACATGGAAAAGGTCGATTCTGAGGACGATGATGTGTCAGTTGTTGCATCTGTAAAGTCTCACCTTACCGACCAGTGGGTAGAAGAGCAGAATAAGATTTTGAAGAAGACTGAGATGAATCGCAAGACTGCAATAGTTCCTGAAGATGGACTATTTTTTAATCCTCGACCTCTATCTCCAAACGGCGAAGCAAAGAATCCTCCGAAGTACGCCCATGAAAGGCAGACAGCTTCATACAGTGGATCTTCCGACGATGAAGAGCGAATGGAGAAGCGAAGGATAACCCCGAATCCTTCCAGAAGCGCTTCAGTACAAGAGCATGTGGACAAGCGAAGGACAACCCCGAATCCTTCAAGCAACACTTCAGATGATGAGCAAGTGAACAAGCAAAACGTAACCCCGAATCCTTATACCAATACTTCAGGTGAAGTAACTATGCGGGATCTTGTGGCAGCGTTGAACAACTTGGGAGGAAGCCGATATCAGGATAACCAGGTTGTGATGAAGACAACGGTTGACAAGGACTTACCTGAATATGGTGGGGATCCTGGGGAGTGGATCCAGTTCAAATCTGAGTTTGAGAGGACCACGAAAAAGTACCGAATGGATGATTCGGAGAATATGGTCAGACTTCGGAAGGCACTTGTTGGGCAGGCGAAGTCAACAGTCAAGCATCTGATGATCAATGTGGACAACATTCACGTCATCATGGACTCACTAGAGAAAAGATTTGGGCGTCCGAAGATTGTGCTCAACGCCTTGGCTGCAAAAGTGAAGGAGTGTGCTGACGTGACTACTGAGAAGCCAGAGACTATTATTGAATTTGGCCTTGCCGTACAAGCTCTAGTGACAAACGTGATCTCTTATGGACATGATGGTTACCTCAATAGTGTGGAACTACTGGATGTACTTGTGAAGAAGCTTTCGCATGACCTGGCTACAAGATGGTTCGAGTGGCTAGCATCGGTTGGTGGACACCAGGAAAACTTGTATGGATTTTCTAAGTGGAGCTCCATGCAACTTGAGATTGCGTACCAACGGGCTGAGTACAAGCCGGATGACACTGGGGAGGAAAAATCTGAAGGAAAGCGAAAGCGTTCGAGAGGATCCATTAACGTGGTTACTTCAGATGAGAAGCTATGTCAGTGTTGTGGAAAGGCCGGCCATATCCTGGAAAAATGTTGGATTTTTAAGAAGAAGACAGTGGATGACAGATGGAAAGTGGTCAAATACAAGAAACTCTGCATAAGCTGCCTTCGTCCTGGTCATCGCGCAAAGGAATGCGTAGATGGAGTAACGTGCAACATGGACGATTGCAGTATGACGCATCATCAGCTTCTTCATAGTGATACGAACTGTGATGCAAAAGATGAGGTGAAACCTGATTCTGATGAGGAATTGGTGTCACCGCCGGATGGGAAAAATATGTACAACGGTAGTTTTTCTGTGATCGTCGGATGTGATGGGCCATTGCCAATTGTCCCTGTTAAGTTGAGTGGTCCACGAGGAACAATCAAATGCCATGCTTTGTTGGATTGTGGGGCCAGCCGAAGCCTCATCAAGGAGAGTCTAGCTGAAACGTTGGGCTTGAAGGGAAAGGCAGTGGACTACACTTATAGTGGGATCACTGGAAAAACCGTCACTGAGAAGTCAGCCGAGATAGAGTGTCAGATTTCTGGACTGCTGCGTGGATGCAAGTATAGCAAACTACAAGGAGCAGTGACAGTGTCGGATCTAAAATTGAATCCATATTCCATGGATATTGGAAAAATAAAGCAGAAATATCCTCACCTCAAACGGGTAGAAGCTCAGAATCTCACAAATGTAGTACCTGATATCGTGGTGGGGAACAACAATCCACATCTCATACTGGCCAGAGAATTACTACAAAGAGGTGAAGACAAGCCAATAGGATGGCGATCTGAATTGGGATGGGCCATATCTGGGAACTTTGACAAAACGGGGCCAGGTGCTTTCAACCTTATCAATGGAAGAGACATCAGCAATGAGAACTGCAATGGACTGGAACCAAAACAAGTGTGTGAGATTCTGGAGAGATCGGATAAGAATATTGTAGAGTCAATGCCGTTAAGAAGGATGGACAGCGATGTTGGCCCTGCTACTCAAATCAGAAGTGTGAAGTTTGAGGAGCCAAACGAATCAGCGAAGATATTGAGCAAAGAGAAGTCTTCCTTGGATCACAAAAACGAAGATGTTTGTGAAAGCAACAGTGAAGTCGACAAAGTGAGGAAAGTTCATGCAGAGGATTTGGCATCAAGTTGTGAAATGACAGCTTTTATGTACCCATGTATTCTTGAGGACAGTTCCGGAGTCAGTCCGTCTATTAGCGATGGGTGTGGATTGGAACTGGGCAAGACATTGGCAAATGTCAAAGAGATAATTCAGGATCGACAACGAAATGGTCACAATTGGAAGATGGATGGAGCTACGGTTATGGAGCTCAAAACTGTCGGGCGACGGGGCCAGTTGGTTAAGGATGGGATATTGAAGAACTTGCCACTTGTTCTGGATAGAGGGCCCATAACCCCGAATCATATTTTGAGATGGGAATGCGATGGTGGAAGAATCCCAGCTATCGTGGAGTTCAGCGACGAGATGGCTAGGGCAAAGTGGAAACGAAGTCAGGTGCTCGCTGATCAATTCTGGCAACGATGGACCCGAGAGTATCATCCCAAATTGTTACGTCGTGGGAAGTGGTTGGAGCCTGTGAATCCTATCAAGGTCGAAGTACTAGTGTGGATCGTAGATGAGAATCTTGCTCGAAACTGTTGGATTCGGGGTTATGTATGTGCCACCTACCCAGCAGAAGACGATCAAGTTCGCCAAGAGGATGTTACTACGGTTGAGAAGATCTACACCAAAACTTCCTGTCACGAAGATCGTACCACTTCTTGGATTGATGAAGGAAATCAAGAAACCGGAAGTTCCTTAATTTCGGGGCCAGAATGTCGGAGAGCAAGCCATCATCACTATATGTCGTTGCTATAGAATTTTATTGTTATGAATGTTTATTGTAAATGCACGCAGGCAACGGTCTGT
>JAQIXX010006226.1:0-12543 GCA_034700605.1 Willowsia nigromaculata
GACATTCCGGACTGCAGTGTTCCCCTTCTAACAAAATTAGCTAAAAGAACATTCTGCAAAATCGGGAAGGAAGATGGCAAGGAAATTAACGCATTCATTCAAGCTTTCGGAAAACCAATACATCTTGGTGTTTAGCACACACACACACAATATATACTGATATAACCATAACAGGTATATATAAAAAAATAATACAAGAAAAAACAATAGTTTTCCGTTCATTCTTCCTATAACCAATATTATACCTGTATGCATAAAGCATGTGTCTTATGGAGCAGTTTCGGTACCTTTTGGCCAAGCGGTAGAAAAGCCACGATGATCTTTTATTCTTAACGCGTGGTTGTTGCATTCCATTGCATCAGATTATCCCACAGATCACTTACCCATGTACTTAAGCTAGCACAAAAGATCTGTCGTAGAGCTTTATTTCTTCCTACCAGAAACAATTTAACTTGCTTGTCCTACCATTTCATAGATTCCTGTATTTGAAAACTTTCTCCTTGTAATGTATTGGATACATACAAGAGGATGTACATTATATTAGCGGACAGTTGAGTGGAAGGAGAAAAATGGACAAAACGTTAAAAATATATGCACTACACAGAAAATCCCTGTCAGTTGGTGGTGCTGGTGGCAGTGGTCCCATTGGAATGTACAATGTGATTGCTTTCCTTAATAGCAGGAATCATCATCATCATGAGCATGGAGGACAAAGTGTAAGAAAGTATAAACTACACGTATACAACTGAAGTGGACGATTTTCACAAAAATTATGTTTTCTTCCATTTCCCTTCTGCTTGTATACTCTTACGCTTTTATTCTATAATATACACTGGGCACATTTCATTTTGAGCTTTTTTGTAAATGGTGCCATTGCCATAATAAACGTTTGTTACACAAAAACTAAGAAAGAGGGAAAGGGAAGTGCCAAAACCAAGAGAAAACTCATCTAGAAACTACTCTTCCATGTGCTCAGTAAAAAGAGAGAGAAAAGTAAAAAACCAAGTAGTGTGCAACTCACGATGATGTCTGCTCCCGTTGTTCCTCACATTCATATTATAGTTTTTTAGGGTCCGATAAATAATTGCCTTGGCGGTCCTCCTTCCACTCTCTTGTCTTTACTTCCTATGACCATGCCAGACCAACAACAAACTACTACTTACATATTTGTACAAGCAATAAGCAGCAAATAAGCAGGATGACTGAAAGAGAAAAAAGTTTCTCTCTAAATAGATGTACACATTTTCTCGCCGCCATTTTCCATCCACTCTCTCAGAGGTCCCGTTTATTTGTTTTCTACTACGAGCCAGGAGCCAGAGATTGGGAAAAGAAACTAAAAATAAAAGTGGTGGTTGGAGGATGTAAGCTAAGTCTTAACACGGTGCGTGTATTTTATTGTTCTTCATGCCGTTTAAATACGTATAGCCTAAAATATATCCTCACCACACACAGTCGTGTCGTGAGTTATATGTTCTTAAAACAGTCGGATTTTCCTTTGTTTCTTATTTTTTTTTGTTTTAACAATAACGGCATGTCATCTGAAATAAAAAATCTTGTCTGCTGGTATAAGTAAATATGGTATATAGTGTGCATCCGCTTATAAGAAGTAAATGCACATAATATTATTGTGCTTTTAAAATATTTTCTTTTTTACTTCTGTTGCCGGAGTTGTTGTAACTGACTGGAATGAGTAATGATGAAAGTGGCACTGGCACAGAACATGAACAGCATGAACTTATTATTTGGACGCTTCGCTTGATAGAGCAGAGAACACATTAATTGTGGAAATGACCCTCTGTGGCATTCGCCGTCTTTTTTCCATTTCAAAACTACTAACCCCGACTACTAAGTTCTTTCGTGCTCTGTTGTTCTCTTATTATGATTGTATTTTTTTAAAGAAAACTTAGCTGGAAGTTTTTTTTTATTGTCTATAGTATAAAAATTTACAGATCCCATGAACTAGTAAAAACCAAATGGGCAAAGGTCTTCCCTATCTGGTCATTTAATGTGTAATTTTTTCTCTTTTGCTTTTCAAGCAGATATGTTGCGATGTTTCTTGCATTCTCTTTTGTGTAATTACTCAATTTTTTCTTGGATGTATTCATGAATGAGAAAACACCAAATTCAAATTAACGTCTTCTTAACCAAATTCTATTGGCTACATATTTTTATACACTTTTTGTTGTTTTCTAGCTAGTCAACTTTTATTCAATTTTTTTATGAAATGAAAAATTTTGTATTCAACTTGCTATTTCTATCATATTTCTTTTGAATACTTGTTCTTCTTATTTGTATTTTTTTGTGTCCTTATATTCTCCTTTCTTCAAACTTTTCATTACAATAAAAGTAATATTAAGCTTGGTCTTCTCTCTCAACAGCTCTTAATCACATAAAAGGAATGGATACTGTGTGTGATGATCATGACTCGGATTACAGCAATGATACTATTTTTCTTCACTTGCTTGTGTCGCGAGTCCTGGAGGGGTTTGCTTTGTCTAGTATTAAAAACTTTTTTCTTCTGACTCTGACTTGTAACCATACAACATGACGACACCATCATCAATGAGAATTCAGAATAAAAAAGGTTTTAGCAGTTTTTGTCCTTTTTTACTTAAAGAAAAAAATCAAGTCTCTTTTACTTTTCTCTCATTTCTTTTTGCTCACCCTCATTTTTCTCTTTTAAGTGGAGTCATGAAGAGAAATTATATACCGTTGTCATCATTTCTTTTAGATATTTCCAGAGGGAGACACACAATGCGCACCAGAATCTCTCAAAAGTCTAACTAAAAAATATTGCCTTACAAAATGTGCTTCTATAGATATACCCATGTAACGTGGATATATAAAATGCCCACTAAGAGACAACTGATGGTGGTGTAATTTATTTTCTCTGAAAACTTCTTAAGTATTTTGTGACAAGTGAAAATTTACATTACCTCATTAATTGTGTACACATAACAGGAGCCACTTAAACTTATTTTTTCACTTTTCTTCCTCAACTAATAATAATATTGTGCTCTCTCTTTCTTCTGGGAAAGAATAAGACCAAGAAAGAAAGACATGTTGAAGGAAGGATAAAATGATTTCAAAGAGATCCAAAGTGAAAAATTAAAAGTTCTTCCTTCCTGCTAGAACATCAGCATCGTCATACACAAGCATTTTATACACATTATAGAAAAAGTAGTGTAGAGAGTGACATAATTTAATTTGCTACATACTTGCATACAGCTATACGGGAATAACATATCTATATAGTCTGTAATATGCGCCATATTTCTGGAATAATAACGAAGTATAAAGTAATCATAATGAAAAAGTGGCAGAGTGGAGACCTTACTACTCCCTGCACCACTTATTTTGAAAGGAAAATCTAATCTTCGCCTAAACGAACCATCGTCAAACAAAGATTAACATACAAACCGTTTTCACATATATGCACATCTACATATATCTATCCTTAAGAATAAGCAGCGGTATGTAGGGAACTGAGAATGTTTTTGTTGACGAAAAAAATTTGATTAAAAACTCTAATGATGATATATTCTAATGAAATTGCTTTTGTGTGTGCACAACAAACCTCTAAGACTGTTACTTTTGGCTTCAACGTTGCGACAGATAACATTATAAGGTTGGGGAGGAAAACACGAATACTACTGCTATAGTCATAATCATTATGACTGTGTCATGTCGTTACGTGTTTTTCTTTCTAGGAGCATAATATCCAATAATGAATTTAATAGGTTCACCATATTGTGCACAAGCGCCATGCATACATGATTGTAGCAGTGTAACCGCAGGGAAAGGAGAGAAAAAATTGTTGCCATTTCCAAAATGCTCTTCATCATTATGGTTGTGTGTGGACTAATGAAATTAAGAATGATTAAGTCATATGAAATTTTTCCTGAAGTGATCCAGTGAGAAAAAGTCGTATACACTCCCTCGGTTTGCACAAAAATCGTCTTTCTGGTTTCCCCTCCTATTCGTACACGAGCGCATAGCAAACAAAAACATGGCGTCTGACGCTATGATACGATGAGCTATAAATTAGAATATTTTTCCCTTCCATCCTTTCCCATCATAGAGTCCTCATCCTCATAAAAAGTTATTAATGTCATAAAGCCACAGCTCATATTAATTTTTCCAGCCACCCGAATTAACATTATGAGTTCTCCTTGAGGAAAGCAAGGAAACCTCGTAGTAGTCTTTTCCTGCTTCTTGGTAATTTTCTTCAGGCCTTAAGCAATCCGGAGGCTATGCAATAAAATTATACATACCACAGTCGTGACCGTATCAGCGGGTTCCTCTGTAGTAGTGTCTCCGGCAAACAAACAGTTTAATTTATTCATTTATTTCTGCTTGTTCACTTGTACGAGCATAATAGCATTACAACAAATAATAATAATGTTCCACTGTGTGGAGAGCTTGTATACCTTATGCAAATAGATTAGATGAAACCTCGGAAGGAACACAAGCATCCTGTGTGTATCCGTATTCTATATACTGTTGCATAATAATTGCTATAATACCCTATTCTCCCTATAAGAAGATTATAATAGTCTTTCTCTTGCTTAATGTGATGTAATGCTATAATGTTCGCACAGGCACCTACCCTCTCCTTTCATTTTTTCTCGCTCAAAGCTGCTTCCTACACTTATAATCCCGTCTTTGCCCCATTATTATTATCATAGTCATTATCATTATGATTGCTATATGCACACAAAAAAATATATACAAGTTTTCTCTGCAATGTGCACTGGACCGACACGGCATAATAATGGCAACACATCTACAAACACGCCAACAACTAAGCAGAGAGAAAAATTCTCATGTTAAAATGCCTACAACAATATGCATTAATAGCCTTGTGCTCTTCTCTTTCTGTTGACTTGACTTGGCTCGGCAGCTTGGTAATAATAAGTAGTGTTTGTTTAGTTTGTTGTTAAGAAGGGAAACTTGGTTGGATAATATAAGAAAACTGACTTATAATATTTTCCCAAATTCTTTTTCTTGACTGGAGAAAGCGAGCCCGGGCTAGACATGGGAAAGGATAGTTTCTTTATATATTATTATTATGAAGGAGGAAAATAAGAAAGGAAAATGGTTTAATATTATGAGCGAAATTAATGGCTGATATGAATTCGCTCTCTAGCAATTACTGAATTCTCATGAGCATAACTTCAATTCTCTTGGCAATGATACAAAAATAGTCAGAGAGGAGCATGATTATGATGATGAGAGAGGGGTAGAGGCATTAAACATTATTATCGTTACTATACAACGTACACCAGCACAAGAGAAGTGGTAAGGAGTAGCAGGAGTAATGCAATAATGTTTTGTACACGAGATATTCTGACTGTACTAGTTTGGCAATGAAATCCCATGAAAATGATGATGATGAATAAGGAGCCATCGTTGTAATAACTAGTAAAGAAGGGAGAATACCAAAACTTGACTTTTTCCTGTTTTAGCCAAAATATCGTGTATGTGTGTACGCGCGCGTTTATTATTATTATTACACTCTTTTTTCGCTCTTTCTCATTCTCTTTCTGGCCTTTCCCCCATTTTAACATTTTGAATGTACATGGCGTACTCTCCTCTACTGAATTCTGACTTCTTTACTTTTTAACGATCATTGTCCGTGCTGTATTGTATAAATTGTAAGTATAGTAGAGCAGCGTTAAAAGACATTAAACTCCTTCCCTCATTTTCTAACTCCGTATAATAGCAAGTCAAATAAAAATGCTTAGAATCACTTTTGTAACAGTGGAGGGAGCACACAGTGAATAAATAAGAAAGGTCTTTTTAGCTACTAATTCAACTGTGTACGCGCATTGTTGTAGCTGTGAATATGCCCTTTCACATTACTGCAGCAGCATCATTGACATGGGTTTGTTTTTCTTTATAGAAGACCTGAGAGAAAACAAACCAAATGACGATGGCTAGGAATGAGAATGGTGCATCTTGCTGGTTATTTGCCCGTCTAATTTCCTTGGAAGGTGCTCAGTCAGCTACTACTTAAAGTGGAGTCAATGCGAGGCAATAAAAACTTTAGGCATTTAGCATACGGACACAAGAAATGGGAGGAGAATTTGCAAAGGAGCTAATGTAACAAAAAAAGGCAAAAGGTATGCATAATATACTTTCCTATCTGAGAAAATGATCGAGGAGATGAACGTTGTTGTTGGGTACACACAATATTTTGAGAATATAATAAATGAACAGGTGAATAAAGCTGCTGTACATATATACCTTGCAAGCATTAAAACAAGGTTTAGTCTGAAGAAAATGAAGAAGGGTACGCGATAGGAGGAGTAGGAGTGAAATGGAGTGAAAGTGGTGTAATAGGAGGGAGCAATGCACCTTTATTAGTGGTGAAGTACAAAGACGACGGTGGTGCAGAGAGAAAGGTTAAAGAAGATGTGGCGGCACCACCAGTAGTAAACATTCTATTATTAATTAGATTGCTCAAGGAGGTCTCCTCTGCCTCTCAAATAAACTAACTCCGCTCCCTTTTTCTTAATAAAGAGTTGCAAAGATATATATAAGAAAACTGCCAGTAACTTGCGCTTGGTTATATTTGGGATGTCGAATGAGCACATCCTAAAAATTAGAAAGAGGGGCACAATGATAGGATGGAAGATGAGGATACTGGTGGTGGTAGCGACGGTGAAAGTGGAAAAAAACTATCCGGACGACGTAATTGCGTATTCTGTTCAAGCTGCTAGATTACAAATTGCTTTAGCTTACTTGTCTTCTTGTGTACCTTATTTGTGAGTGGAAGAAGCGAGAGAGCTAGTAACGCTTCTGCTGCTGCTTTTACTACTGATGATCATGATGGTGATGCTATTTTCTGGAGATGCATACACTTCCGTTGTCCTTATAAGGTCTTCAGAGAATTTCTATGTATGCTTGTCGAGCTTGTAATGTTTGTGAGTATGTACCTTTTAAAGTTGGTGTTTTAGTCGGAAAAAGAAATTACTTTTATCAAATAATGGAGAATGGAGAGATCCCTTGATTCTCCGTAACGTAAATTTGTTCAAGTGAAATTACTATTTTTTCTTGTTACTATCCTCCACATATCCATCCTACTTTGTGTGCTTGTACTTACAATACGCTATCACCAGCAGCATTAGTAGTATGTGGAACGGGGCTCATTTTGCGCGTTCTTCTATCTCTCTCTTTCTCTCCCTCCAGAAGAAACGAGAAGAGATGCTGGTGCAGAAAAAAGCACTAAAATATTTTTGATGAGGTGCTCTCTCCATTATGCAGGGTTATATGAGGAAGGTATATGTGTAATATATTAAACACTAGTGATGTACTGAATTTAGTAAAAACATACGGATTCCATTATACAAGTACGTACACCATGGAGGAATTTAATTTAGCTAGGTTTAATTTCGGGGATTGAGCAAGAGATATTCAGAGTAGACTATTAATGTTTAACTGTGCAACTTTTAATATTCTACACACATGCAGCAGCATGTTTTGCTATAAAACGGTACTTGGATACTTATAAAGATATAGATTCTGGTAGGAAGGTGAAAGAAACGCTTTCCAATGTTCCACCGAAAAATTTACGACCTATCTCGATGGAGTTTATAAGTACAAGGCTTTGGCAAGTTGCATTGCATACACAATAAGAAGAAACTCAAGCAAGCAATTAGTTTTTCTGATAGGTAGGCAGAGATATAGTACACAAAGTGGCACAGAAGATAATGCGCAAGAAGAGAAAGTTACAGAAAGTAGTTAACTATCGAAGCTTCTTGTGCTGAACTACAACCAACGCCTATTCCCGATGCAAATTACATGCAAAGTAATCAGACAGTAAGACAATAAATTTTTTTCTTGTCTTAGTCCACATTGACTTCATTTTCTAAAAGGGTTGGGGAAATAATGAAATTTTTTTTTCTTCTTTTATCCATGCTACTTACACACTTTATGTATGCATGTGGATGTAAAATGGTTCAAGACTTTACAATTTAATATAAATAGTCAGAACAACTGCGCTAAATAGGATGATATGCAATATAAAAGATTCTTAATATAATTTTAATTTTATTCCCTTTCTTTCTTTTAGACACAAAGTTTCTCTCTCGGAATGACTAAATAAATAGAGTGTTAAAGATTCCATTACATTTTCTAAAAGGATTCACTATCTCAGCAATACTTCATCTCTCATTTGCATAAAATCTCAAACTAAGCGTCTTAGTATTTTTCCTGTTACGGAAAGTGTGGGTCTTTGGTAGAATAAAGCGAATGAGACTTTTTATACCGAAAGCAAATACTTCTTGTTCTTCATAGGACGGCTGGTTGACGGCATCTTGATGTTCTTAAAGAGTAAAGTAGTAAAACAGATCCCACTTGATTCTTGGCATACCCATATTCTTATCTTTTTAGAGAATAAAAAGAAAATGAAGAATAGCTATAATAAATAAGCATCTTGCTTTCATCGACCACTTAACTTAAAGAATGTACATTGTTAAATTCATACAACAAAATCAGAGCTGGATGCGGACTATTTCATCCTTTTCGTCTAAGGAATATATTGTTTTTATTTCATTTGAACTTGTTTAGCATTCACGGTTCCATTTCATCTATGTTACTTCGACCGTTGTTGTCCTAAGTATATTTTTCTCACTAACTCTCTACCAGTGAGGATTTTGAAGTCAAATGGGAAGTCACGCTAACGCTAATATTAGTATCAACACAACATTAAAAACTTTTTTCTATATTCATATCTACAACGGAAGATTATATTGTTATTTTAAAAATTAAACTAAACAGTCGAGATACAAACAAAATACAAGAATATCTCTGTTTTCTGTGATTATCATCACTAGTACAGTATGATAATATAGTTATTATATGAGAATTTACACTTACACAATATTCGTATTAGATACGGTTAGTGAAAGTACTAATGTTCAGAATCAGGAAGACTAAAAGAGACGCATGATATCAACATAAGACACAAGAAGGAAAAATATAAATGCTAAATAAGCCCACCGACCAACTAGGTTCATTTCCGCCTTTCCTCTCCACCGGATCTCAAGATATTTTTTTCTTTTAAAAATAAAGTTTCTCTCCTCCGGCTTCCCTCTTTCCATTTTACACACGTAGCCGCCACAAAAATGCAAAAACACATAATACATGAATTTTCCATCACGTGTTGTGTCCTACAGCTATATAGTCTCCTTAGTTTAAAAATGCGTCTTTCCACATTTATGCAAAATACTGAGATCTCAAGAGTAAGTGAAACTTAAGAGAAAACAGGAACCAAAAGTAAAAGAAGAAAAATAATAAGACCATGTTCCTTTTCGTATTTAAATATATTTTTTTCGTTTCATACGACGAGTAAAAGTATAATTCATTCATTTTGGAATTACATATATGTGACTTAACTTACCACACTAGTTGTACCACCAAGAGTGCTGCGTAGTGTGTGTAGGAGGCGGTTTCCTTTCTCTCATTCTCTCCCAACAAACATGGCTGACTGTGTATATTAATAGGAACCCATTCCTTCCTTCCTACTACTACAGCCGCCGATGCCTCTTAACTTGTTTTCTTAGCTTCGTGCATTTCATTTCACTTCTACTCTTCTACTGTTTTATTCATAATGTAATAATTTTTCTGCAAGGAAAATATGCAAATTTTTACGAAGGGAGCGTAAAGGGAATGAAAAGAGGTTCAATAAAGAAGAGAAAGATGAAGATACGGGTGTATGTTCTCCTTGCGCTTTGCTAAGCGTGGTGGTGGAATTATTAACAAGTTTTTTCTCCGTTGTACGAGCTTCTTCTTCCTGGAGAGCCATCATCTACGTTGGATAATAATAATATTATTATTATTACTCATATAAATATATTTTTGGTCGTGTGCATGTTGTGTAGTAAGTACTTACACTTTAACTTGCATAATAAGAAGCATGAATTTCCATATTATCATTTTTAGTTGAGACCTCGTTTTAAAAAAAACGTCTCATCGGATTTGTAAAGCGCACATGCATGCACACATGGTGGTATCCTATTATTACTATCACGTCACGCTTTCTTAAGTGAAGTTATCCTTTTGCATGCACTTAAGACTAAGAAAGAGCGGAGAGAAACGTGGTTGTACATTTCAAAATAATATAATCACCACATACTACGTAGCCAACAGAGAAAAAAATGAAAGCTTCTTTCTCTTGGATGCTCCAATGCGGGAAAAGAATTCACGAACAGTGTTGTTTTCTCTTGGCTTTGGAAACTTATGACTTTACATAAAAACATGTACACATAAGTAGTTAGATATGATAATCATCTTTTCCTTCTTCTTTTCTTTCATTTGCATGACATATTCCACCAACATGTCCTCATTTTATCTTCAAAACGGGAAACCCGCTTCCTTTTGTTCCTTTATATAAGTAACAAGATTGTGAAAAGAACATTTCGTAATAACAATAACAGCCAAAAAAAATCATATTATTTTGGCGAGAGACAGAAATGTCTCCTGTGTGAGCTAACACAACTACCATGAAGTACAACAGAAATTAATGAAATGAGAGAGAAAAGCTAACAATGTAACTGCTTTTTACTTTACTACTACTTTAGTTAGTGTAAAAGTAGGAAAAAACGAGATGATGACTGCAATGCATTAATGCTAAAAAGGCTTGACTTACTTTTTTGAAAGTAATAAGTTGAGCGAAAAACTGTAACAACAGTGCAAGTCTAAAGATTCATATAGGTGTATTAAAAAAATATCATTATGGTTTGATAATCATAATGTGAGTGTGCATGCATGCCTGCCTTGATGCATACATTAAATCATTTTTCTCTACTTATTGCATATTTTTTCTAGAAGAAAAAAACATGAAATGAGTAGTAATGGAAAGTTATGTGTTTTTTGGCTGCTTCGCTAAAACTTATTTTACAGTTTTTAGCTGTAGCTGTGTTAGCTTTGCTGACGCCTTTGTTATACTGGCAATGGTTATACATGTCTTGCGAGATGAGAGAGGGAGAAAAAGAGTCATATTAAAATTTTTACTACATGCGAAATTATTCCGGTGGACTATCCCATCTTCTGTGTACATTTTTATGCGAAGTAGTTCGCTGGCTCTTGTCTCCGTAAACTCATATGTGACAATGTAATTTCTCATTGCTAATGCAAACGAGATGCGAAGGCGATGTCCCTATTATGATTATGATTACTATTACCATTGGTGTGTAGTTAGCAGTACAATGTACACATATTCATATGAGGAGCTGCTCCTCCTCGTTGAGTTAGAAATTATATGACAAACATGGCAGGCTGCCACCGCACCGCGTAACAGAAGAGCTGGAACGGTTTTTAGTTGTTATTATGTATTTTATAACAATACTCAAATGTAATTCTTCTTTCTTCTCGTATGTACAACCGCCGCCTTCATGTCATTTCTCATAAAGTCCATTGTTATTATTACAATTTTTTGCTGCTTCTCCTTTTTCTTCTTTAACTCGCTCTCGTCTCATTTATAATGATTTTCATTTATTCATTCGTTTCATTTTCATTTCGCATGTATGCAGTGCAACTGCGTAACGAAGAAAAAGAGAAATGCATAAGCATTCGTTTAGATTGCGTGTATATTTATAATATGTATACTATTTATGCTGAACGAAGAACGGAGTCACTTTTTTCGCAGGATTAAATGCTAGAATAATATTGTTCATATTTTGGGCTAGTGGAAGGGAACAATAATATTAAGAGCAAAAGTACAAGAGAAAATAGAACATTTAGAAAAAACTGTTTAAATATGCACACACGACGGGTTCAAGTTTATCCGTTTTCGCTTTTTTACTTATTACATCTCGTGGTATCATTGTTGTAGCTGAGCTGTAGTAATTGTTTAGTAAACGAGTGAAATGAAGGATAAATATGCGCACATGCCTTATTTCAACTACTACTTGATGGAGGAAACATTTTTTGCATTCGTTTACATGAAAGGGTTCTTCAATTAGAATAACAATAAGAAAAGGTTTGGATTAACATCTGAGTATAAAAAAGGGTAGCCAAAGGTCGAAGTAATGCAACGATCAGGTGTCGCCTTACGAAAGGTTTCGTGAATGCATTGGGAAAATTGTTTAGATTTGATACAACTCCCAAAACCTGGCACGGATGAAGTGCACATTTTAAAACATTTAAAAACACAAATCAAATCTATCCTTATGAAACCATGCACATGAGCTTGTAAAAACCCAATTTTATATATACCGTCCATAACTGGTTGCGATTTCCAACGGTTTCATTGATTATAATGCAGAGACGTTAGAGTTGCAAGTTGCAATGTAAGTATCAAGGTCCCTTGCTCTCATATCCTTCTTTGTGCTAAACATATAGGTCAAGTTTGGGTTATGAATGTACATAAGTGCGTATGTTTCTCCATTCGTCCGAGTATGAAAAGCCAAAAAGCATTCTCGCATATGAGATCATATGCTTGTATCGTTTTTGTCAAAATATCAAATACCATCCTAAGAATACAGAAGGTTCAAAGATTTTACGTTTTGTTCCGGGTACCCAACACAGGAAACAAGG
>JAQIXX010006227.1:0-12541 GCA_034700605.1 Willowsia nigromaculata
GGAGGTTGTTGGTGGTGCAAGGGAGCAGCAGCGTCAACTAAATCCTCCACGTAGGAGACCCTTCCTTAATGAGGCGGCACAATCTGTCATGTTGACAGGCATTAATCATTCTAGAAAAGATAATAAAAATTATCCCATCACTGCTGCGGAAAGATACAATGACAAAATAATGAATGAAAGTGGGGAAATGTCAGTTGGGACTGGCAGTCATTCGGGAGGTGTGCCTAGATTTAGTCGAGCAAAAAGTGAGAAAAGAGAAATTGTCGACAGTTGGTTTCTGCAAAGTTTTGCCAGCGCGGGTGGCCTAAATCAAAATAATGTCAATGGGGACGGGTCTACTCATCAATCAGATTCTTCTTCCGGTGGTGGTGCCAATCTCGACAGCATCAGTAATGGAATTTCCGTTGCAGAGAGAAAACGAATGTTTGAAGCAGCAATGACAGGCCAATGTACTGATGGAAGCAGCTCAAAAGGTATTCAAAATGAAAATAGATCTTCCGCTGTAGCTCCTCCACCTCCACATCGTGCACTTTCACCCTCCGTGCATCCTAATTCAGACAGGAAATTATCCTCCCACCACCACCAGCAGCAGCACCCCCGCCAACAACTTTCGTACAGAGGAAGTAAAACCACGCCGAACATGGTCTCCACATCCTCGGATGACTGGGACTTTCTTGCCACCTTGAATGACATTCTTCGCCGCGAGAATTTTCTTGGTGAGGATGATCTTGACTTTGGGATAGGAAGTTCCATCAACACTTGTAGTGACGGACTAGGAACAGATTACGGTCGAAATGTCTCATCAACGTCGATAGGGGATGGCAATAAAGTTGATTCAAGTAGAAGTGGCATTCCCACAACTCCAACATCTCCAATGTCACCACGGCCTCCTCGACCAAACCGCATGCGAGCAGAGCGAAGGAAAGAATATGCTAGGACTAGATCCTTAGATGCTGGCCACTTTGCCTTGACAAATGGCCTAAGTAGTAGTGGCAGTAATAACAATAACAGTCACGAGTTTCTTGGGAGCAATAGCAATCTTTTATCCGGAAGCAATATCGATTTATCAACTAGTGGCGGTGGTGCCACTGGCAGCATAGTTGGAGGTTCCGGTGCTACTGGAGGATACACAAACTACAGGCAAAACCACCACCCACCAGCATCATCAACGGGTAATAATGGAAACAACATTAACAGAGCTATATCACCTTATCCTTTCTCAGCGGTCCCCTTGTCACCTACAACTACATGTAATACAGCCAACACAAATAATAATAACAATAATGATGTTTCAACCTCCTGTATTACCGTTGAGAGCCCATTTCATCCATCAAATAACTTGTCAGTCCTTCCGCTACTCCATTCTCCATTTGAGTATCATGAAAGGCAAACACTTGTCTCACCTGTCAAGTCTTCCTCATCAGGAAATGATGCTGTTGGCAGTAGTCGTACTTCAAATAATTTTCCACAATTCATCACCAGCAACTATAACAATCCACCACCGCCGCGAAACGCCATTACCAATATGCCACATACAGGTGCGCCTGGTGAAAGGTCTATTACTCCTCGGCAGCAACATCCGCTCCAACATCGTTTGACAGCCGATTTTTCCAACAATCTACCGTTTCCGTCCTCATCTTACAACCAAACTCAGCAACAACTGCTGCAGCAACATCATCAACAACAACAAGCGTATCGCCTTACAAGATCTCCTCTATTGAACACTGTTTCCTCCAGTCTCGATTCCATTTACGAGCGTTTAAAAGCAAATGAGTATTTAGATCCTATTGGACCATCAAGGCCATTGACCCAAGTTTATTTTGACAGAAATTTTGGATATTTAGATTATAGCTCTAACAATCATGGAGGTGGTGGAGGAGGAAGTGACTTTAATTTAGATGGAGGGCGAGGTAGCGGGCACAACTCACAGCCGAACCTGTTTGCCAACTCGAACGGTAAAAGTAGTGGTGAGTGTGGTATGGTAGTAGACGGACGGAACTTTCATCATGCCCACCAAAATGGCTGTAGTAGCGGCAGTAATAGTAATACTATTAGTTGCGGTGGTGGTGGCGGTGGCAGTAGTAGAGTTGGACAAATGTCGCCATTCAAGCCTGGTGGAATGGCAATGGAAAATGCGTCACCATCGATGAGATTGGACAGAAGTGCACAAGTTTCTCATGGAAGTAGTCTGAGTAGATGTGGGACTCTTGGTGGAAGCTTAAGCAGCTTAACTGGAATAGCTCCAAGCAGTAGTAGCAATAATGGCGGTAATAATAATAATATTACGTCTGCTGGGAGTCATCCTGCCGCAACATTCCTCGGGAATCCATCCAACATGCACTCAGCGAATAGTTGGTGGAATTTACCTAGTGATTTCAGAGGTCGCAGTTATGGCTCCTTCAAGGTAATTCAGTGTGGATGGATGCAAAGTTTTAACAAAAGCAAAGTAGTTTTTATGCCTGTGCTAAAACACTAAATGCTCTATACATGCCCTTATTAACTCTTGGAATCTTAAAAAATATTAACTGTGGAGAAAGTTCTGATCACAAAGGGAAAAATTGATTGATTCTTGTCATGGCATGCCATATTGGAACTCGTTTTTTTACAACGAGTACCTGAAGTTGCAAACTTTTGCCCAACTATTAATTTCGTGATTATGATGCTCCTTGTTCCAATATACTTTCCCCAATCAGGAAATTCGTATGAAGTTGCAACGCTGTAACTATAAAGCAAACATCTTACTTTCAGCTCTTATAAATCACATCAATATAATACTTTATTGTCCTCCTATGAATGAAATGTAGGACTAATAAATTATGGTGACCTTCATAACTCTTGGTACATGAATGTCAAGACATTTTGCCAGCTTGAACAAAAAGATTGCCATATCCAATCCTTTTATAAAAAAACAAGAATGAAGGTATTAGTAGTTCTACTTTCAATTCACAAATTTGTACAATGTTCTACTTATTCTTGGTTTAAGTTCCTGTCAATGAAAACTAGTTAAAACGAACTAACGAGTTTCCTTTGAATAGTTTGAGGATTTGAAATATCTGTAATGAAAAATCTTCAAGTTTTCCTAAGGCACAATGAAATCTCATAATTAGCAGAATTTTGTTCAAGTCGGAACTAGCAGACAAAAAACAAATCAAAAAGAAGATATGGAAAAATGGCGAATGCTTGTATACTTTTCCAGTTGCAGAAACAATTTTCTATTTGTACGATATGTTGGAAGTTACGTTACAATACATACAATATGTCACAAGGTCGTAAGTTGGAAAAGCTTTCACCGAAATTCATACCGCCGCATATAGCGACGATTCTTCCTGTGAAATATCTTTGTTCGCTTCTCGTATCAGCAGAGTAATACTCTACAGAAAACTCTTATGCATACAATCCCAGTAAATCTTTCGTTATTCTTATTTGTCAAATGTTTTTCTCTCTGCCAGGTAAATCATTCAACATGACATTGGTTTTCATCACGAAAATGACAAATTGGGTAAATCTTTTTTCCTAAATTACAAAACCACCAATCTCTCTCCATTATATTAAATAGTTGGTAATCACAAACAATCATATTATGCGTCTGCATTCCCGAGCAAAGGTTGAAAACCAAATTAATTTCATTATATGTAGGTAGATGAAAGCCCATAGTAGTGTAGAAAAGCTTCCAGTATTAAAGAAAATATTGAATCACTGAATACACGCAATGATATCTGTCGTATTAGTCTAATTGGATACATGATCCCAAGTAAAACATACTACATAAATATAACATATAATATGGTTTCACTTATTGTTATTTATTTTGCCAAAGAAATATAAAGCATACTTTCACTATAATGAAACAGACAAGCGTATTTCGGTTACATATTTCAACTTGCAACACACAGATAATTATAAACATTCATTTAAACGGAATTCATAAAATAAGGGCGAATAGCATATAATATGGTTTCAATAATTTCTTTATAATATCCTTTATATTAATGTAGCTACAACATTATTCATTCTCAATTCAGACTTGGATGCGTAAATATGGCAGCTGTTTTCTCCTGTTAACAACACATGACATCAACAGATCATTACAAGTGTCAACTTGTCAACGGTTTGTGATAGGGGTTGGGCTCAGTGGGAGGTAAAACATGTAACGGACAGGTTGATGTATTTTTTCACCTTAACAAAAGTTTAAAAAAATTTTCAACATGGAACGTTTCCTGTTCAATGACTTTGTTTCCTAAATTTCCCTATGTAGTAACTTCACAATTTTAAGCATGCATGCACTCTACGTTTTCAGTCACTTCAGTAAACCGGCAATCTGAAGTTTGGAACCACAATGGACTTGGTTCCATACGAAATGAATCTCGATATTCTTTAAACCTTTCTTCTGCGCTGTCGTGTGAAAGCTCTGCTGGTTTTCTTCGTTCATCTCCATTTTTATGAGATCTAAATATGAACATGCCAAGCCATGACCCAAATTCACATATTGTAATTTTGTACTGATAAAAATGTTAAAATACTTAAGTCAGGATGTCCGGATTCTTTTTGTACATTTTTGAATATCTGCAGAAACTATAACGTAATTTGTTCATTTATACAAATTGTTCATGTGTATGAATATTTTGAGTGACTAAAGGAACTTCTGTTCAATCAAGCTTTCACATAAACAAACATGTTTGAGATGCCTTTTTTCTAATGACGTCGGTTCTCTCAGTTTTCAAACTAACAATTCTTCCATGACATATTCGATTATTTGGTTGAAAAATTTCAACTACGTAGTTACAGTCCACAGTTCGTTAGAAAAATAAGCAATCTAGTACATAATTGCTTTCCAGTTTATACACTTACCTTATTTATTTGTTAGGTTTAACTAAGTACCTAAGTAAAATGCTACACATGCGTGAGTTTTGTTTACAGCAGAATCAACAGTGCGAAATAGTAATATCTCTGAAAAACTTAAAATTTGACTTCCTTTGATGTTATTGTCATTTATGAGTGTCAAAGCGTGTAATATAATATGTACAGATTGCTACGATGTAAACATTTGGAATACGTGGGTGGTGCCTTAGCTGTTAGAATTCCATACGAAATTTTGTCAGAGATCTAAGAGATGGAAGAAAGTGAATAGTAATCTGCTTCTCCCAAAACGATGTTTGGGACAAACTATGAACCTAATACTTTATTATAATAAGCACTGCACTGCACTTCCTAGGTTGATCTTAAAGAGAAATCTCTTGTTTCCCGTAATCTCTAAAAGGCTTTCCCATTTCTTGCGAGAAAGTTTAACCTTAGCTCAAGTACATGCTTAATATATGTTTGTTTGCACACGCAATTTCATTCCATTGAAGAGCCTATTGTCAGAAGATATGTAAAATACAACTACTGTTGTAAATGCTTCAGTGTTTATTTTACCTGAAAGCTACTTCAAAGTATGTATTAACTTGCCAATTCCAGACAATTGTAAACTATAGTAAATGTTTCATCACCCACTCAAAGTTACCAGATTTTAGAAATGTGGGTTTCAATTTTTAAACATGAAAGTGATGTAAATATTAACTTTGGTTTGGTGTCTACTTTGTGGTGGTTTACGTTTTATCCATGAATGAGTCATCATGAACAATAGCTATGTAGTGCCCTTGAATATAGGATTAGGATTCAGATTGTATACGTAGTAAAGTTCCATCAACAATAATATAACTACCATCATATGACGCAAATTATCCTGGTGGCAAAACGCTCTATACACTTGGTTGATAATGTATCATGCATGAATTTCTCTGTCTCTCTATCTTCCATGAGAGAAATAAAATGGTATTATCGCTTAAACTCATACTATTCGTGTTTTCAACATGAATTTAAGTAATGATATCGTGACAAAAGAGATCAATTATGTTAAAATTACAGTTGCAAATCTTAGGATCATAAACACTTGGGTAGTAATTGATTGTTATACTTTTGCTCAAATAATAAAAGTCTACAGTGGGCGTGTTTGTAATTTTGTATATTACATAAGTTATGATGTTTTGACCAGCCGAGCCAGTTTTATGAAAAAATATTCTGTTGTGAAATTTCAGTCACGATAAAAGGTGTGGAATAATATATCTTCATTGCATTTGAACGGTGATAAAAACTAAAAATTCACACCTAAATTTTTATATAAAAAACTCGAATACTTTCTTGTTCACAGCATGTAATGTAAATGGCTCATACATTTTCGTTGTGCTAACCTTTGTAAAACTGATGATGTAATTATCTATTCCTCTACGCGTTATCTTTTGCTCACATTAATTTGAATTGAATACCAATACAACGTTGAACAAAAGGTTTCTAAAAAGCATTAGCAGTAAGATACAGTTTTTTTATGTGAACGGAAACATCTTGTTTGTGCTACTCTACCATGATCACAGTTATCATATCTGCAGTGTCTCAACAGCAAGCTTTCAGCTATTGTCTTTCACCGACAGACTGATGCAACTTGTATTTATCTCTTTCGTTCTCAAAATATTCATCTTGCATATACATCATTCGTGAATAAAAGCTTTGAAAATTGAAAAGTACATCTAAAGTATTGCATTTATGTGTCTCCCCAAACTTTCAAGAGAAAATCTTTTCTGACTGTCCCACATTAAGTTTCTTAATGTAGCACCCGTTTTATTACTTCGTGTCGTATCTTATGCTTTCAAATAAAAGTACAAAAATAAATAAAGACAAAAAGGTTTTTGTAAACCGGAGAAGAGCAATTATTTTGGTTACAAACTGTTATTCCACGACCATCTGAAAAAGGAGTTGTTGTTCGGAAAGCGAAAGAAGAAACAAACTTTAACACAAAAAGTTGTATTTATCTCTCAGAGTAGCATAAAAGAAGCAGTAAATAAATAAGTAATAGAAGAAGAAGAAAGAATTATTTCCTTCCATTTTAATCTTGATTCTGACAGTTGAGTCAGCTCACCAGAAAAGCGCAGATCATATAGCACCATTATCGTAGTTGCATTGCAAGAAGCCATGCATCCTCATTCTCCTGCCTGCTATCAAGGGAGAAGCGCCAAGCCAAGGTGCCTATATCTAACCATTTAATCTCTAGAATTTCATTACCCACATTTCAAGTTTGAAGTTTCTACTTGGGGTGCTGTTTGTCGATGTTTGTATACTTTGGCGTGTCTTCCTACTACCATTACGAAGTATATGTACCATAAAGGTTAAATGCTGTATATTATTATGATTGCGTCCTGTATAACGGTACATTTCTCCGTAGATCCTAGTCAACTTGGAAATTTGACGAGGATGATCTGCTTTATTTCCTCTCGCCTTCTGCTTCCTTGCTCCTTTCCTGGGTGTGTGACGACATAACACACGGTTCTGGTGAAATAGATCGGAGTATGAGCGAGAGTAGTTGAATGTTGTACAAGCACAAGCTGTTTTGTATTTAGTCATCTCACTGTGCACAGCATTCAGCTTATAAAATCAAAGGAAATGAATCGCTTTTGGTTAATTGTGTCTGATTTGTAATTACTCTACTTCAACATATTTCACGGTCTCCTCACTCCTCAGCAGTCTTTTTTGGGATTTGCTTGTAGGATGAATGAGTGGTGTAATATGGTAGAGTCACCAGTTACGTCGCGAAAGGAAGGAAGCGTACAAGACACTGCAGCCCACACGTATGCTTGATCGAGTAAAAGTTGTGATTGTGCATCTGTAAGTTTTTATATACAAGGTTTGCTCCTTTGACTTATTTTATGACACCACACGCATACACGTTGAAGCCAAGGGCGATGTATGAAGTACGAAATGCATCTCATCATCATCTTATCATCGGCAATAGATACAATTTAAAAGCTTTATCAGCTAAAGTACATAATATCGCCTACGTTGATCTTTGGCAAACGATATGATACTAATTTTTGCGTGGTGATAAATGAAACAGGTATTTTAGGCTTAGTTGAATACATATTGTGTTATCTCGCCTGTTTAACTACTTCCTGTGACACCGGCAATATAGTCGTTGAAAAAATTAGGTTAAATTTTTAATGACTGCATAATTTGTACGCTTGGTGTTGGTGATAAAATGTTTTTAAACTGCGGGTGTGGTGACGACTGACAAGTGGAGTGATTAATATGAAAACGGAAGCTTAGGGACGCCAACGACAACAGTTTCGCGAAAGAGACAATTCGATCTATTATGAAAGCGCATAAGTTTGGTTTCCTTTAGGATGACTGTTTCACGGATGACAGGATTTTAAACATACATAATTTTACTATTCTCACATTATTGTGACGGTCGCATTATATTCATTATGTTTCGAGGATGAATACATTTTTTAAAGTATGTTTTCCATTGCATAGTTATAGTTAATTCTGTAATAGATACAATGTTATGTGTAGTGGAATGTGAGGAGAAAACAGGCCTTTTGAATTTGTGGGATAGGAACTACTGTAAAGGGTAGAAACAAGTTTTTTGGGAAATCCTTGTGTAAATGTGTCAGTGTCAGTCAACTGTGATAAGGGCAAAAAGATTCCTTTTCTTTGGAGAGATGACAGACAGGCATGTGAAAAATGAATCTTTTGCGGGGAAAATGATGAGACACTTGTGTTCCGTTTTGGGATGGAGAAAGAAGAGAGACAAACGCGTAGATCTACATTATGAACTCCATGAGCATTTAATGTTTTTTGCTGTTAGTGTTGCGTTGTTAGGTATAATATTGTGATTATTTGAGGAGTATCACAGTTCAGTTGGCACTCTGTAAATGTTTTCCCTTCGCTTGAATGTACTTCTTTCAAGCCTACGAGGAAAAAATACTTATGTAACGTGTGTAGGTGTTAACCGTGAAAATACTTGTGTCTCTGCATACATGTGAATCCCATGATGAGTGCCAGTTGAAATCTTTCTCTGAATATGCTTTTGTTGAGTGATGAGGTGTATCCAAGAAGAAGAATGAAGTGCAAACTATTTTTGAGATTGCATGTGTGACATGAATAATTCGGTTTTTGAAATAGGAAACATTGAGGTTTAATGTGTTTCGAATAGAGCTATAATATTCCACTTAAAATCTGTAGGATCTAGTGGAATAGGGACGAGCTTATCTATCAGTCCCGTTCCAAATTCAAAACAGATATTACAAACAATGGAATTTCGGCAAACAAAGTCACCCACGTATTCTGTGGGATTCGAGCCTCTTCAAGTAGAAGAGGACGATGAAGATGAGGAAGAATACGAGGACTTTGAGGAGCTGGATGTACTAACGTCGTCATCATCTCAGATACAAAATCACCGCCATCATCACATTAAAGAATCTTCAAGAAGCTGTTCGGAAGTAGATGATGATGAGCAGGACGTTTCTAGCGAGGAGGATGAGGAGGATTCTTCCGGATGTTCGGAGGAAGAAAGTGAAACATCTGAAATTTCGACTGTCGACTCGCAAGCTCCGAAAGATGCCTCCCTGTCCCAATGCTCGTCGTCTTCAGTTATCTTTAAAGAATCATCAGCTTCCGGAGATAAGCCTGAAGATGTCTCGACGGTGAAAAAGTCGAGAGAAAAAATGAGCATGAGCGACTCTAATCCTAATAGTATGCATACTACAGCCGTAGATTCGTCACCAAAGCATAACTTTGGCTTACAGAAAATGCCATCTTATGAATTCAAATTTAGCAAGGAAGGAAGTAAGACAACGTATACTCAAGGGATTTTTATATGCATTTTTGATCATTTCAGATTTTATGACAAATGAAGTACCGGGCAAGTAGTGTCTTTCGTTATTACTGTATGATTTGTATTTTAAATTTTTCATACACATTTATTTTCTCTTCGAGACCATTGAAGTACAGGCAAATGTTTAAAAATTCTGACGTTTCTGTAAAGGAAGTAAGGTTTAGACCTGCAATTTCATGAAATTATTAAGATGAGAGCACATTGCATCATAACAATGGATCACTAACATCACTGAAAGGAGTCATCACAAAATGTTACATACCTCGTTTGATTCTCCCTTAGTTTTATTTTGGTCACTGGTCATCACTTAAACGTCAACTTTCGACTGTCGCCAGCAAGAGTCAGGAGGGTAGAAATATATTGCGCTGATACGGCATAATGACAATCTCAAGAGAAAAATTATGCTTAAGGAATAGAAAAGAGAGAGAAGAAGGTAAAAATGTATGAGTTTGTTACTTACCCTTACCATGAAATACATACATGCTCATACATGTGTAGATAAGCAATAAGTTGCTTGTTGATTTGCTGAGAGTGCGGTCAAAGTTACCTCCCAGGTGCAGATTTTTCTTTATGTATGGTTTTCATAACTCCTGGGTTTTGTAGTATCACGGAGAAAAGGAAATGAAATGGAGAAGGAGTAATGAAGAATCATTCAACCCGGAAGATTTAGGATGATTGCATTTGTGTTTTAGCTTGTGCTTTTTGATGTTCATATCATTCGTAAAAGTAGAGATGAGGTTCATGTTGGAATTTGAAAAGCAAATGAAGGAGAAGAAAAAGAACTGAAATGAGTTCCAGCTCATTTCCAGCCGTCATTGAAGAATGTCAGGCATGAAGGAGGAGCAGTTTAGAGATAAATTAATGATTCTTTACCTCATACTATACGAAACTTCATTTTCAAACGATTATTTACTCATTGCTGAAATACACACACACGGGCGTGGGTTGTGTACCCGTCCAATATCTTGTTACTGACAAAATTGACAAGCACACAATACGACTTAATGTAAATGGAAAAATGTTTCAAAGAAAAACGTACAAAATTAAAAACGTATAAAAATATGCGTGTGAATTGCGTAATAAAGATTTAAAGAAGTTTACAGTCTATTAGAGTAAGAAGAAGAACGGAACGCGAGCACAAAGTGAATTCGATATTAGTAAAATACATTGCGCACTACAGAATTTCATATTGAACCGTATGGGGAGGAAAAAGGGTTTTCAAAAAGAAATTGAGTTCTCATTTTCCTACTTTTTCTTCTACTCAACACGCCTTTCGTAGGAGTACTTGTTCGACTTCTAACAAGGCCTTCCGCTTTTTGATTCGGTTTCTTTATACTTATAACATCTTATAAATTCTGGGTCTCTAGTGAAAGAGGCAATTTTTAATGATATTTTCCTTGAATTCTTCCTCTCTTCTTATTCATTGTACAAGTCAAAAATTGTAGACTAGGAGTGGGTGCAGCAAGAGGGAAGAAATGAATGCGTGATTTTTTCTTCATATTTTGTCAGAAACATCTTACGTGAAAGTAAGTAGTAATAAATTACACACGACTTCATCCATAAATAAATTTTCCGATTCGTGACAAATGGGAAATAATAGATTAGAAAGACATTCATAGGTATAATATGGAACAAAGTCTGGTATTTTCAGAGTAGGGCGAGAAAGCAATAATGTGCAGCCCTCCTCCACCGAGAAATAGAATATATTTCTTACTAGTTTTACCAGTTTCCAGTCAGCCATTCGCTTGTATAATTTTGAAGCGTGAAGTAAAATACAGGAATACGCATACAGTACTACTGTGGCACTGCTACATCTGTAGTAAGCATTGCTCTTGGCCGGAAGCCATCATCATTTTGCAATCAGGCAACCATTATTTTTGAATGCGGAGCGACATGCCGGTAGATATGAACATTTGTACGCAAAATATATCCATAAGTTATTGCATTATCATCAGTATAAGTATGTTGAATGGATATATAATATTTTTTGGTATGACTCTATACCTCGCGTCTTGTAGTTTGCACTCACACAAATACGTAAGATGAAGGAGCAAAAGGTGAATGTCAAATTCAATGAATCGGTGAGCACGAATGCTAATATTTGCACCTACGTGTTCTACTCTACCTAGTAGTCGCTCTCGTAAAATACCTAGTAGCAAAAACTAGCAACTCTGCTCAAGTCGAGTCATATTTCGGAGCAGAAATTTCTCCGTGAATGAGCCACCATCACCGTTTTTGTTATAGATTTGTCCAAGCGTGCACACACAAAAGGCTTGATTTCAATTCTACTACGTTTCACTAGCTTGTAGAAAGAGGAACACACTTCTATTGTAAAAGCTTAGTAGTTGAGATCAGATGAAAATATGTGCGATTCTCACTCAGTGAAACCCTTTGAATTCAAAATGAATGCTCCCATATTACACTCGAAGAGGAAATGAATCTACGTTAAATTATCATTGTTATTATATTTGCTCTTCCGATATATTATGACAATGGTAAATGGTCATATACGCAGTTGTAGTGCTTATATTACTAAGCCCTGCAGCATTGTTTATATGCATTCATAATATAACCTCACCTTCAGTATGTCCGCTTTCACCGGAATCGCACTGAATAATTGCTACCTCTCATAATCAGTTGCAATGAGATGTTATTATTTTTTCATGTTAAAATGTAACATTTAGATGTTAAAAGTTAATGCTCTGACTATTCTCCTTCTGAAATGGTGACCGTCACTTTAATCCCAATCATTTCATCCCCGTCACTTCATCCCAATCATTTCATCCCCGTCACTTCATCCCTGCATCATTTCATCCCTGAATCATTTCATCCCAATCA
>JAQIXX010006228.1:0-12539 GCA_034700605.1 Willowsia nigromaculata
GGTATTGTTGGAAATTTTACGGTGATGGGACCTGGAGTCCCATAATATTTTTGTTTCCAAAAGCACAAGCCTTCCTCAAACCAGGCAAGATTCAATATTCTATAGTGACTGCTTTTATTCATATTCGTTGGAGATATTCATGTAGAGTGGCTTATTACGTGTGAGATTGTTAATGAAATGAATGGAGAGTAAGTTGAAAATTAAATAAAAATAAGAAGGCATAAGACATGTAAAGAATAAAAATCATCAATTCCGACCCGCCTTCTTTCTTATTAAATTTTATGAAAGTACGACTGTACGATAACAAATATGAGTTTGTTGACATTTGGAATCAAAAATATTTTGGTAAAACCTTCATTTGACTACTTGTAAGACAATGAATTTTTGTTTGTCTCATGCTTCTTACGTAGGTAGTTTATTTATTCATGAATGCCCAATTGAATAAAAGCATTTCTTAGTTTTCGGCTTAACGATGGCCTTCTGTTTTTATAGTACGTGACCTACTGCTATGCTGTATCAAATTTGCAATAAAGCTGTTTTAAACTTGTAAGAATTGTAGACTTCGTTAATTGATTGTACATAATGGATAAAATAATATCACGAATTAAATCTTTGAAAAATTTATGATCTATACTAAAGCTAACACTACTCTCTAGTTATTCCAAGCTCATTTGATAAACAAGAAGAGAACACTTATTCCTTTTCAATATTAAGAACCACTAACTCTGGAAAAACACCATAAATAATTGAATCTCCCCAGTATTACGCATTTAAGTGCTATACGTTTTAAATGAAATGATAGACAACTACCTTATAAAAATAGAAATATTGTGCACAAAGGAAACAAAACTCACAACATTATAATAACTAACAAAAAACCGGTTAAGATATGAATGCAGCCAAGCATATCATACTTGTTTTCCCCACTTCTTATCGCTTCTTCTACATGTTGAGCATTTTTAAAAATCGTGTAATTAAACAGCTATCTTAGTTCCATCCGGCTTTTCTCCATTTTTTCAGGGGCGTTTGATTTTTTTAATGTGTTGGATCAATTTTCTAACTTGACTTGAAGATAATTTAATGATTATTATACCTCACCGATCAGCATCATGGTTTCTTTCTCATTCATGTTTCAATGCTTCTAATAAGCAATAATCATCATCATGAAAGATATTGAGGCACGTACGTACTATATGTATATTGTATTTAATTTATCCATGCATTCATTTTTGTGTACTTGTTAAAATGTAAACCAACATGTTATTTAGACTTTATTCTTTATTACAAAAATATTTTTCATGTTTTGCAAATTTTATCGCGAGCAGCTGCAAGGTAGACGTGCACTTAAAAAAATAACCATACAGTCGTTTCAGGCATATTTTCTCTATACGTGCGTACGTTTGTTGTGTGGAACTAAATTTGCCATAACCATAATATTTGTTATCATTTGTTGAACCTAACACTAACCTATCGTTTGATGTTTTTTATATAGTTATGAATATTATTTATGCCAAAGAAAAGTAGTAAGAAGACAGAAATATATAATTTTATGATATCAGTACAAATTTTATTCTAATAAGTTTCCTGTTTGCAGTCACAAATCCAGGTATCTATAATTAATGCAATTGCTAAAAGTGATAAAAATTGTGTTGGTTTCAAGTTTTGCCCCTCTAGAAAATTTTCTCATAAAATATTCTTATTAAAACAATGATATTATTATTTCTATAGATTATATGCAGCCTACTGAACATGTCCTCAAAAATGAAAGCAAAGTTGACATTTTCATTTTATATTGAATCCATTCTACCAAGTACCATATTCCACCATTCTCTTTTTTTTCTTTGAGTGTAACCAAGCAAAGTATGTATGTATTTTAATTCAATTAGTACATCTCTGCATTAATATTACATAGCGTGCTTTAACTTCATGCTTGGTGTGATATGGTGCTTGATGCCTGCCTGTGGTAGCCCATTGAAAGTGTTGATGTTATGTAATAATTTCTGGATCCTTGGATGAATAGATAAAAAAACGAAGAATAAAGCCTGCTCTTCAGTGTTACTTTCAAAGAATCAAGATGATAGCTGTGATGAGAAGTAGAGCTAATAATAATGATGTCATACTGTAGTTGGTAGTTATCAAGATAGAGTAACCCATAAGCCAAAAACTAACCAAACAACTAGCAGCAAACCACACGCATAAATTTTATGCATACCTCCGTATATAATAAGTGCAAGTGTTCTTTGACTCCAGTGTCTGTGGCATGGAAAAAGACACATTCTAATCCTATATTATTATTACAGGATCTAGTGTAGAATGCGTGCTTATTACTATATATGCTTACCACGATCAAATTATTTGAATTCTTTGCTATGCAGACGTTATTATTATAGATTTGTGTAGCATTTCAAGTGAAATGAAGTGAGAAACGTGCTTCGTTGTTCAGCCTTCTGGAAATGGAATACATACAGTGCAGCTAAAAGCTTAAATGAGTATGAAAATGGGAAAGATATCCTTCCATTTTGATATGACGTTGCTGGCTGCCTGTAGTTGCTTGTTGGTTCCATCTACTCCAACCCTTCATTTCACTTTGCTAGACTAGAGACTAGAGTTCATAATTTGCTAATTAAATTTAGAGCATTAATGGCATCTTATGTATGTTTGGATCTGAACTAACTGACGATGAATGAGGGATGGAATGTTGATAATATGAGAGTGGTGTGGTGCGGTGCAAATTAGTAGAAAGACTAAATGGGTTATCTATGCAATATTCTCCCATTTCACAACATATTTTTGGACGTATTTCTCTCCACTGGTGCTTGACAGCTAAAAACTTACCATTCATGCGTAAACGTGGCTTCCGCAGCAGAAAAAGGTCATGTAACCCACCTACCACTACCCACCTTTACACTGCCAGTGCATTAAAAGAGCTTTTTTTACATATTAGTGTTAGTACCTTACTGAAATACGGTGTACACTAAAATGAAGCATTCTTCAGAGCAGAGAAGCGAATAACGCAAACAGCGAGCGTTGGGAGTTGAAATTGAAAGTAGGGAATTCGTGATAATATACCTCTGGAAAGACTTATTCATTAATGTAATTCTCACATGCTACTTTCAAATCAGATGACAACTATGCATGGGTTGAATAAAGTGCAAAGTAATCTAGCCAAGTCAACAAAAACACTCATAAAATTCATCACATCCAGTAGCGAGGAAAAAGAGAAGTTTCTCATAAAATTATAATTTTCCAGGCCATAGACTTCTTTCAATGATTAATCCTCTCCTGTAATAAGAACATGGTTTTTCCTTCCCATCAACAGTGCTATGTACGTAACAGAGCAACTTTACTACGACATACGACATATGAATGTATAATATTATACTACTTGTAAACAATTTTTAGCATGCAACATGCATTCTACATAATATGTCATTAATCTGACGCCAAATGCCAATACAGTAATTTAGTTATATAGTCCGCTATCTGAATTTTGGTTAAGTTAATACCTAAATATATGCGTGACTAATATATGCACCTATCTACGTACGTAATATCAACACTTCAAGTGGTTTTATACAAAAATGAGCTATGAAGCATTTGCAACAATGGAATACAGGACTATTTTCATAACTGACTTTCTTGGTATGTACATATAGATAGATAGGTAGTAATGATTTTAATTATTTTTAACTGATTTTGAGCTAGTCTTCATTCTACAGATCAAGATTACTTGTCCTGTTTATTAAGTTTGGGTTTCAATGATAGAAAAAGCTAAAGTTGGAAAATCAAACATGAACTCATTCATGAAACAACTACAAAGTAGTTACTGGTAATCAACCTACCTATATATGATTCACGATAAAAACTTTTACAAACGTTACAGCAAACTATATATTTGTTGTGGCTGCTTTGCTGATCCTCCAATAAAGTAAAATATCATTCATAATTGATGCTCAAACAGAGTAGTTTCCTGTTTGTCATGAATTTATCTTCAAGTTAAGCCAATTTGTGGTATTTATACTCATAGCATCTAACAACAAATCAATAATTGAGCAATAAAGTTGAGATTTAGTAAAAGCAGTACAGCTTTTGCTTTATTAGCCACCACATAAGAGCAATTCTTTTAAGTAGTAGTATAGTAATAAGCTTATAAAGTTTATTTTGCAAAGTTTTAGCAGATGTTAATTTACGATGCTATTTATCCATACATTAAATATTTCAATAAATCCACAACAGTTGACAATATACATGTTTTTTGTCATTTTAACTTCACATTTTGCATAGTATGTATGCATTCAAGTGTATTAAAGCATGCTCTAAGGTTTGGAAGAGAGCGATGGAGTAGGAGGAGAAGTGAAGCCTTGCAGTTATATATCACAGTGCTAGTTTCTCTCTTTTTCTCTCTTTCCTTCTCCATCTTTGCCACCTCGACAGACTCACCTTGCCTTCGTATCGCCTTCTTCTTGTCATACACTATGCTGCTAATTACTAATATCATAATTCAATTGGCACGTTTCATTACATGGATACATCATCATCATGAACGGAGTCACTACTGCTGCCACACTGCCCATTTTGATTACTTGCCATGATGAATCGTATATTGTACACATAAAACACAACGCATCGACCACTTTATACTATTCACCCTGCATATAAATACAGTAGGTAGCAGATATGATTGCTGCCGGGTTTTGATACTTTTGCATAGCATTATTGTGAGTAATAAGAAAAGAAGTAATATACTTTTGGATCTATGCAGTGTCTAACTAATTCCATTTCCAGTTAAGGAGGCATGCCATATTACCCAAACCCATACTGGCTCAGAGGCAGTAGTCAACAGAGAGAGAGGGAGAAAATTCAAAAGCTAGTTAACCGAAACTCTTCCTCCTTCATCATCAACGAATGTTTTCCTTAATATTATAATCTTTCACTTGCATAGTCTAGGTTTTGCATTGCATGTAAATAACCAACCAGAATATGTACATTTGGGAAGCAGATAGAAATTGTAAGCAAGTAAGAAACTTCTCTTATTATTGCCGGTAATAATAATTGTGCGAGTACAAAATTATATATGAATATACGAGCTACGACGCATTCACATACAAAATAAGAGAGAGCAAGAGTAATTATAAGTTTTGCTCATACGATAGAAATGCTAATAAAATGCCTGCTTGGCTGCCATACAATGCAATACATTTGTAGTTGGGGAGGATGGAACAAGCCAAAGCCATGGAAAAAGTTGGGTTTCTCTCTTTTTGTAATAGCAACAGCTACGATGATGTTGATTGTAGTGGTGGTAGCGTTTGTACGTGTTCTTTCACACAAGAGTAATATCTAACAGGCATCTTTATGATCCCGGATAGATATGACCAGATATGGTTTTCCTGGGACATGCAAGGAATATGATTTGCTAGGACTTTGTGCAAGAATTTATTGAAGGACCTTTGGAGCTCGCGTATACAATATTATTGTACGAGTTTTCAGTTAAAATGTTCATGGGTCTACGGTCGTATACGAGCACCAATAATAATAAGATATTATGTACATACACTTGCATTCAACGTACTAAGTTCATTTTCTTTTTCCTTTTTACTTGCTGGAATGGGGCTGGGCTGTCAGAAAATTATTCCCCGAGAAGCCTTTAAATAAGTCGAATTGTAACAACGCCCGCTTGAATACTTATGAGAGAAATAAAATGTACGCACGCAGCCCACTACAACAACTATTCGCTAACTTGACTCTTGCTTCGTGAGTGAGAGTTGCTGTTAAAGAATTTTTTGCTATTTTCTGTGTATGTCGATATCATATAATATTCAAGGTGCATGTCTACCTTACAACAAAACGACAGGATAGAACTTACGATTTTCAGCTGAGGAATGAATTAATGTTCATCGTCATTGCATGAATTGTGTATTATTATTATTATGGAATTTCAGTGGAACGAGAAACAATGCAAGCAAAAATCACATTTTACTTCTGGTGGTAATGGTGCCTCAGTCTGAAAATTAAATCATGCGATATATGCACCATTTGGTGATTATTAAGCATGTGACTGAATCATTCATTTAAAAAAGATTTTCATGTAAAATGCCCACACAATGGTATTCATTTTCAACCTTTTCGGAGAGCTACTGATTAAACAAAAAAGCTTGTAGGCGTGTATGTTTTTTTCGTAGATGAGACACGCTAAACAAAATTTGCACTTTTTTTTGCTTTTTGGATATATGCTAAAGGGTATAGCATTTCTTTATTTTTTTTGCATTCAGTATTCTGTGACATGACATAAGAACAAATGTTTTTGGTACCAATATAATATCCAATTGCACTCATACCGTGTGCCTCTCACAGTGACACCAAAGCGAAGAGAGTCTAAAAGTCTAAAGTGCAAACCAATCAAACTGGGTACACTTTATTATGATTTCATAAGCCTTTGTTTTCTCCAGTCTGATTCATTTTTACATGTAACCAAAAATAGCAAACGGCCAATGAACGAAGAACATGCTAGCACAGCGTGATTGACGCTCTCAATTTAATTGATTTTTGTTAGTTATTTTTATTTTTCAGGAGGAGGGAGAAGACGATGGTGCTTGATTGAAATTATGCGCGTGATGATGACGTGTTATTACCCAACGAGCTTATTTGTACATACGAGTTCAATATTACCCAACGAGCTCAATATTAGTTCAGAGAGTTCATGTACTCAACTATTGAAACTTTAATGCACAAAACCTCAAAATTGAAGCTTAAAAGGAATGTAAAATGTAATGCCTATTTTTTGTAAGTACCCATCACACATTAAAAACTAAACATAACAGTTGAAAAAATGTTTAGTGCTCATATCAATACTCCAAAGGACCTGAAGGAAAACATATTATTATTGATATCTTGCCCCAATGACCATACTACCAGCAACATTTTGTACTTTTTATACTCTGACTGGAGACGAAACACTTAGGTAATAGCCTCAACTCGCTAGAGAAAACGCGACAGCTTTTATGTTAATAAATACACAAGCTGATATTGTCCGTATACATATAGTTTTAGTACACACTACACACTGTAGTTTGTACTGAGGATTGTAAAATGCTTTCATTTCATATGATTTTCACTATACTTATATAGCATTCAATATTGGATGTCACAAAGCAGGCATAATATATTATAAAGCAGCATTTAAGAAATTACGTGATGTCCTGCCAAAAACAATAAAAAATAAATGATACATACTGATGATGTTTTTGTGCCTTAATGTTTTCAGTTCTCTATCAATAATGTCCTGCCATGTAACTATTTTCTGAGATGAGGAGTAAAAGAAACATATTTTTTGTTTGTAGTTTTTGCATTGTTGAATTTTGAAACACAGCAAAAAACACTTAAGCACAGCAATATATGATAATGAAAATGTTTCAAGCTCAGCATTGCGTGAAATTGCCACCGATTTCATTCACCATATTATTCCTCCGGATGGGCGGTGTCACCGTCCAGCTAAATAAAAGTTGTCCTATCTACCCATTTTTTTACCCTTCTGCAGGCTACAGTAATAGGAGACAGAGGATATTTGAGAGGTTCATAAATACTTTTTTCTCGTTTTTATTGCAATAGGTTGACTATTTAAATTGAATACAAATGCATGAACTTGTCGTTGAACCGTCATATGAATCTGTGCGTGGATGGGCATAATAATAGTAACTGGTTGTAAAAAGAAAGGGACAATTTTGTACATTTTATTACAAAAGTAAACACCAGTTACAAATGGGTACATGTCTACACGTATCTTCTTATTTACAACAACAAGGAATCCTTCGTGGAGTCGCATCAAACACAGCAGCAGAATTTAACGCTCTCGCTCTATTATTTTGCCCTATTTAACCTTGGTCCTCGCTCGTCGTAGTAGTGTCATTATGATGTAACCTTACCATCACCTCACCTCACAGTCGTTACAATAATAAATACGTTTTAATGACACTGAAAAAACAGAGATTGTGTTTCAACTCGATAGACATTGCTTTTTTCATTTTTTTAAACAAGCAGGAGGGAGTAAACACCCCCGCACACATAATCACACTTTATAATGCAAGATAGTAAAAACAGCCTATTTAAATTTAATGTCTCTATTGACTATTTACGGTTAAATGCTCATTGTTTTAAAGGTAATGATGTGTGATGATAATTGTGTTCCCTGTCTAATTTATAACTAGTCATTCATTTTTTATAGTGCTGTTCGATGCTGTAGTTTTTGTGTGCCACGATTTTTAAACATTGTATCAACGCCTTGTCCCGCTGAGCATTTTCCTCAAGACACCATCCTTGGAGTTTGGACAACAATAAAACGTCTTGTATGTATCTCGCGTACAAAAAATATCAACATCACTATTAGTACCTTGCATCAGTTGCATCACATAACCAATCATTCCCCACCATCAAACATTTCTTTTACAGTATCAGCCAAAGTTCAGTTTTTTACTCACTTATTATCTCTTAAAATTTATTTTAAAACACCCAACTGGGTATTTTTTACGGTCAACAGATAGACCCATGAGCCAGTTAAAAGCAATTCTGAAACAATGTTTAAAAGTCCCAGTGGAAAAGCTGGTTTAAAAAATCGTTTCTCGAGAAGGTGGTAAAGGATAATGAATGATATTTGCGAAATCCAGAACTGCAAAAGGTGTCCTTCAGTTCTGACTGACAGGCTTTCGCCATACTGTTTTTCTTTCTTTCCATATATGTACATATATTTGAATATACAAAAAACACATTATACATATCTGAAACATATAGGCACCAAATTTTCGTGCTTCCATTTTTATTTGCGAAAAGGCCGGAGAAGCAGACGTAGTCCATGATGTTTCATGTATGTTTCTGCTTTTGGTGGTGATGATGATAATGATGATGCTTCGTAGGTACATGAAAAGCAGCAACAGCAAAACACAAAGATTGTAGGTTAAGCAAGCAGAATTATACAGAGAGAGGAAAAGGGAGGCTCAACTGGGAGCCATGATGATTAATGACATGTTTCAGACGACACATCCGCATATTGGGTGTCGCCGCTTTTCCTAAAAAATCGTCATTTTTGCCATCATATAATGGAGGCAGGGGGTACCATATATCATGATGACATGTGGACCGTCAAGATATTGTAGAAAAACTGAGACCGAGAGAGAGAGAGAGAATTGCTTGCACTTGTTTTTATACGCGGAGCGCACAGTACATAATACAACGTCAACTAAAAAGCTTAACTCTTCCTTTAAACAAACGTGAAGCAATACCAATCTATTCTATGGGCCACGAAAACTGGTGACTCTTCTGAATTTAGCCTATGCCATTATATTCTTGAAAAAGGGGCAAGCGGAATCATCTTATTGTATTAACATGATATGCTAGACTAACAATAAGAATGGAAATTATTGAGACAAGACTAATGTTATAATCCAATCCGAAGAAAACACAATAATTTGATAGTAGCTGACTGAACAGTATCAGCTTTTATTTTATGCTTTCGTATGAATGATGAACATAAAGAGTAGGGGGATTAGGTGATACGGACTTGAACAAAAATGATGTTGTGAACAGCATGATTTCTTCCAAAAGCATTCGAAAATACATACAGAAATAGGAATGATCCATTATAATTTTCGTTGTCTTGAATATTGTATGAAGATTACGAACGCATTTCATTTCATAAAATGCACACTTATTCAATGCTACAAGGAAAGTAAACAACATTTTTCGCAAAAATAGGATGAACTAGCAAGCTGTTGCAGATACTCACTGTTATGCTCACATGCTGCTCTAAACACTAAACTATTGAATTTGTTTCGTTAAAGCCATCATCAAATGTAGATATTCAAGAAACACAACAACTGTGATAGACATTAATCCATTAATTGGTCATCTGTTGTTTCATTTGCATCAGCTACGAAAACATTTTATGATCGATTTATTTACGTGTATAGCATCCCTTAAAACCTTGATTTAAGATTCAAACGATAATGAACATTGTGAGCATCTTCATGTCCCCAATTAGATCCAAAAAATGAGCATTGAAAGCAGCTTACAACAGAAATACCTACTCATTACTTATGCAAGAACTCTTTAATGTAAGCTTTCCGTAGTAAATCCAGCAATCAGTATACAGCATCCAGTACAAAGGAACTAATATGCAAACTTCCCGCTGGGATCACAAAAGACAATAATTAATCAATTCCCAGTTCACTTCATTCGATTGTGTAAGTCGAAGAAATATATACATTGGTACTTGTCGATATTAACAGTATTAGCGTATTACAGCGCAGCTTATTGTAAGGCACATGCATGGTTTCTGCTAAGAAATAACCCACACTTATATTTAATTTTATACTGCATACCTTTATTTTGTTGTTTACGTGGAAGTATCATCATACCAGCATCATGTCAATTACCAAGATTGTAGAAGAAATGAGATGGGACAGCTGGGAAATGAACATGGACGTCTTCTAATTTCTTTTGTCTCAATGGAGTAATGAAAACGGCAATACCCTGCGCAGTTCCAGTATTTAAATATTATCCTGTGGATAGTCATAGTCTCGACATAATACCTAAATTAGTCTGCTTCCTCATCACTGGAGTGAAAGTAGCAGTACGCAAGAGTAAGACACACGAACACAATACATTTGCATGCATATAATTGTTGTGGCCTGGCTAACGTGAGCTCTCATTTTATTATATGTAGAAACATTTTTCGATACACAAATAAACTCTCAACAAAAACAACTTTTCCAGCAGTTTTTCCATAATATTATTAGTATCACGTTTTTGTACGTTACACATATCGACAAAGTTATGCAATGCGATAATAAAAGGAAATAAATAATGTTGTTTATTGCATTCATTTCATTTATATTGCCTACTTGAAAAAGCTACGCATGCCAGGGAACGGTGTAACACGTACTGATATTTCCCCAACATAAGAAGGAAAAAAGAATCGTTTCACTAATATCATCAGATGTACACCAAGCTATAGAGATGAAAGGGAATGTTGATGACGACGATTTGCTGCATTCTGCCACTTCGTTTTACGTTCCATCCAACTCCAAGCTCTCTGTACTACTTACCAAAAGTGCTACTTCCACATACATAACCAAACTCTGAGAATTGCTATTGCTACTCAGGGCAATCAACTTCCGATACATGGAACATACATGCGAAACAGAACTCATAATAAAAATAATATGTAGCATGCTCCATTGGATAGGAGCACACACAAATGCACTCAAGCTTTTTCTATGAGCATCGATGTGGTAGGAAAACAACATGTGTGTGCTAACTGATGTGAGTATATAGAGGTATCTTTTATGAGTCAACTCAGCATTGACTCTCTCGCTGGTTTCCAAATTTTTATCTATGAAGAATCCGAGCATGTGTTACAACCAAATTCCAGTAAAGTCAGCCTATATCGCGCAATAAAACCTTCGCAACTTATTGCATGATTCATTATTATTTGTAAAAACTTCTACAAAACTACGTAAAATATTATTGATCGTATTATTAGGCAACAAAGAGAATGGGAATCTCCGGGAAAATATCTGCTGACTCTGTTCATTATTCTTGGAATTTAGCTACTACTAGAATAAAACGGATATTATTTTGGTTTTTTTTTTTGCGTTCTAAAAAAGGAAGGAGGCAGCAGCACAAGTGCAAACCACGGAACAGTCAACCAAGGGTAAGTAATCGACTATGGCTCATGGTAAAAAATAAAACCAACAGAAACACAACAAAGTTTCTTGGAGTTAATCATGTAAGCTTTCTTCGTCATTTCTTCACCAAGTATGGAGTGGATCTAATTAGCCAAAGAAAAACAAAAATCATTACCACGTAACATCAAAACTGACACAGTGTCAGGCTGCAAACACTTCTCATCAGCTAAGGAAACTCATAAAATATGCATGTAGGTAGGTTTATATTTTATGTACGTGCTCAGTGTGTGCACATTCTCGTCTCGTTGACAGACTGACTGGATGGATCATACATTCAGCGAGAGAGAGTACAATGCATGCACGCTGGTAACACTTCATCAACTAAAGTAATGCCCACAAAATGATATGTAACGGTACAGGCCCTATGGGAAAAGGTAATCGATCATCTCACGGTCATCAAGAGTATAGTCTCGTCGAAACTTCTCCAACGAATTCTATACATTGTACCCAAACACCTTAAAAATATATCACGCAGCATAATAATATGTATATTATGGCTACACAAATACACATCATGTCATGAGAATGATGATACTCAAGCTAACAGTGGGAGCAGAGAAGAAGGCGAAGACGGACGGGAAACAAAAATACAATACATTACGGTGACCCTTGTGCTGGTTGCTATAAAAGCGAATCAACATCTGCACCATCGCCAGCAACACAGTACCAAAACCAACGGCAGAACAAGGAGAAAGGAAAGTGTTGCGTTAAAATGTAAAATTCAAATCCACGTAGAAAATAGGAGAGAGGTAGGAGCAGCAGCAGCAGTAGTAATGATACGCCCGGTGTATATGTACAAGGAAC
>JAQIXX010006229.1:0-12537 GCA_034700605.1 Willowsia nigromaculata
TTCTATCTTGCTCAGGTTCACGTTACAGCTACATAGGGGGTTTCCGGCCTATGGTAGGTGGTTACAATTTTATATATAATTCGAAAGCCTTTGATTGGTAAAAGAACTTTTTAACGGGCTCAAGTCTTCAAAATGTCGTATGAGGACGCTTTTGGCCCTTCAAAGTTGTTATGTGTTCGATGGGCACAAGCTCCCTTTAAGAGACATGGGGTCCTTTTAATGCGACATATATCAAAGACAGAGCAAGATTTGGAGTAAATAAGAGCTCATTACTAATACGACCTCTTCTTATTATCAAAATTTATATTTGGAAAAGTACGTTTGAGAGCTGTTCCTTCCTGTCGTTTCCTGGAAAGTTTTCATCAATCATTCCAAGGATTACCTAATAAACAAAATAACTCATCATGATGACAAACTTCTTTTTGACTTCTTCTTAAAGAAAGCACTGAAAAATTTCATGATTGCAATGCCAGATCCAATACCATTGGATTTCTTTTAACTGCCCAAGCTTCCAGCTTTCATTTCGTATTGTGAAGCAACGTAAGTATAATAGAAATGTCAACAAAGATCACCAGACAGTATTACAATAATGTATGTTGGTTCCGAGGGTATGTAGAGTAACTATTTGCACAGTTGAACAGTTTCCTAGAGGGTGAGATAAACCCGAAATCACGGTATAAAATTAATTTATATTGGATGAATATATAAGCACCATGCAACAACCTCAATTGTTATCACAGATCCGACTGAATATTTAAAAAATTTAAGAATAAAAGAACTACTCAAAACTATTATATTTTTGTCATTGACGAAAAACATGATTAGGTTGTCAAGTTCTAGACTATTTCTATCGAAACTACTTCCTATGCGGTACTTTCCCTCTGATTTTCCCATGTCACTACGTCCAAAGTTGTCCCCTCTCTTGGATCTTTTTCTCAGGTTACTGTTATTTTTTAATCCATTTTAATGATGCGTGCAAATATACAAATAGAAATATAAAAACTCCGTTCTAAGCATACTTGAAATACAGTGGCAGGCAGAACACATACTAAACGCTGACATTTTAAATTTGATCTACTCGTTACCAGAATTCTAGCTCAACCTTAACTCGAATAATACATATTTATAATATTGCCGAAAAAATTCATATTATTTATTCCAACACAAAATATTGACACTTTGTTCTGCCTTTTCGTCAGTGTGTGAACTACATCTAACGTTTCCGCTGTATTTAAGATAAAATTTATTGATGAGGCTGGAGTGAATAACCCCGCAAAAAGTGTAAGCCTACTCATAAGTTTTTCTTCATTTCGACAATAAAATATTCGCAGGAAAACCGCAAAATAACTATAATAGAATGTTTTTCCAAGTTTTGTGATGAAACCTAACAAGAAAGTTCCTACAACAATAATTAGATGTGATATATAACATTTGAAGCATTTTAGTTTGTTAGGCTGTAAAAGACGAAACAAGAAGCTTATTGATACCCACACAAGTGAAACATTTCAATTTCCATTGAATCACCAAAAAAGTTTTGAAACATGATAACAGTTTTGGAGATTTTGACTTTCTGCATGAAAGATCCTGCATGCTTCTCCAAACAATTTTATGTCTTCTAATTAATTTATGCTACACCTCATAAAATTGCAACATGTTTTGAGATTGAGAGTTGAACCGTAGTTGAGTAGTAGCAGTTTATGGCATGACTACAATAACAATTCCAGAAATATTATACAAGTTGAGTAATTTGAAATTTAAAAAATGAGCAATGCCGCTGATGTATGATTGTAGGCATCGTAAGACGCAATTTATTAGTTTGTTCCAGGAACTGGTATAGCATACCTTTCGTATAGTTGGGAACTTATTGATGAATTGTGTAAACTTTCTCATTTGTCGGGTTAGATGAAGACTAATTCCTTTAGTTCATTAAAATGCACAAGAATAAGCATCATTCTGATGAATCATGAATCCTAATCTCGTAGTAAAAGCTAATTTTACCGTTTTTTACCACTTTTAAAGTTACTTTTAATCATGAAAACTTTTACTTTGTGAACTTATTATATTATTGTGTTAATGTGACAATGTAAAATATAAAAACACTACATGATTTTGAATCGAGGATTATAGGAAATTTTTAATAGCATACTCTAGGAGATATCAGTTATTCAAATACGACGCAATCAGTGCTAGGGATTTCTTTCATTAAACAAATGATTCTAAGCTCCACTCATTAATGAGCATGTTCCATAAAATCCGTAGCTATTTTGGCATCCTCTGAACCAATGTGTGACAAAACTGAGTGAATGGGAATGGGAACAGTGAATTGTACTAGAGTTAAAAACATAAGCATAACTGTGGCTTGCGGTTATACCTGGGGTTTCTCTCAAATCATCTAAATGATCCAGGTTTCTATCGTTACGTTAAGCATGCAAGTGTCGCAGAATTTCTTAAAGAGTAATAAAACACTTTGTAAATAACAAGTATTTGTTTTTGACGGAAATTTTTTTCTTCAAAGCGATCGTTTTAGTATAATAATTTCAAACGTGCGCTCGGAAAATCGAAGAACACCTTGATTATAAATTTCAGTCGAGTCAGTTTATCATGTATGTATTTTGAGGGACATCGTAAAATCCAATCCCGCTAAAACATTAATTCAAAATCTACGTTTTTACACTAAAAATGGAAATTGACGGTTTGTCATTACATAAGGCGAGTCCTTTAAACACTTTCTTTGCACCTTGCACATTTTTTATTCTGGCTACCACTATACACAAATTTTCTGAATGTATGATATTTAATACGCATTATGATAGGTTTGCTTAGCATGGTATTCATATTGCATGACTAGAAATATGTTGCTGCTCTAAATATGAGTTTTTCTGTATTTCATTTTTTGCACTTTATACATTTTAATTTACTGTTTCAAGTTCATTCTCAGAGTTTTATATTGGTTTAATACGTGCATGACTAAAAATAAAAAGACTATAAGAAAGTGTCATCCATTAGCCATCGCTAATTTGTGGCACCTTCTATATCATCAGACTCAGAGAAGCATATCTGATGAGAGGACGTATATACATTTAACCTACTCACAAACTCTCATGCTTTCAAATAAGTTTTATAATGATTTTAAAGAGAGAATATGATGACGTTTTCAGCCTTATGAATAAAAGGTGTCATAATTTTCTTCATGGTACATTAGATTTAATTAAGAGACATGTGTTTCGTTGTTCGTAAAAACAACTGTATCCTTTAAACAATGTAATTGTAAAAAAGTTCAATAAATTAATGAAAAATATTATTATCCTGATTCTTATTGCATGCTGATATTAGTTGTTTTCACGCATATGAGTTAGATCCTACCTTTAATGAAATGGATTATGTACATGACATACATATGGAAGCAGATTATTTGTATTACATTTTATCGACTAAAGAAGTTGAGTCTCGTGACGCATCCTAATGATAGATTCTGGTTGGTGATGTACTAGGTAAAAATCCTCTTATGCTATTTTGTAACTGACATTAATGTACAGTTTAGCAGAATGAATAGGGAGCTTGAAAAACATGCAAGTTGTGGTTTATTATGTGATGATTTAAAATCGCATATCACACCATAATACGAAGGGTCGTCGTGTGTGGAAAGCATAAAGCATGTCATGTTTATTATTCATCAATGTGTTATGTACTTTTCAAAACCGGATGCATTTGTTTAGAAAAATGTAATTTGTATGCAAAGGGCAATATGACATGTGCAATATGACAGTTGATTAATCAAAGAATAAAAAAGTTAGCCTGTGACAGGCTACTCATTACTACCTGAACTGCTGGTGCATTTACTGTGAATATCCGATCCAAACTGAAATATTTGAAGTTTTGTTAAACCTTTCAAAGAAGCAAGCAATTCTGTTGAATAAATGCTAATACGTGACAACTGTTACAACCGGAATGGTGGAATTCATACATTGATTGAATATCTGAATAAACCAAACGTCACCATTTTCTGCTTTTAAATGAAGAAAATAATAATGTGACTAATATAATGAGCTCAGTTTTTATTTAGTCTGATATCCAATGGAATACATTGAAAAATTTATTTAAGCATAAAAACTCTTTCTCGATATTTGTGAATTATATACATATACGCATCATTGAAGGCACGATCAAGCTGTTCAAAATTTTTGAAGCACAGTTCGGCTCACAATAATTTACAACTTCTGCATGAATATTTTAGTATATAACTTACGCAAGCATAAACTTGCAATTTATTACAACAGCGCTCTTAAGGTCGTAAAATCAATTGAAATGACAATCTTTGTTTGTACTCTGGATACACAAAAAATAATTCTACTTTAGACAAAAGTTTCAAAGCAGTTAAAATACGTGCTAATTTATGGCTAGTAAAAGTATTGTCATCTGTCGCACTTTACTCTTCTCATCTCGCGCCTTTCCTCCTTCTCTTCAAAGCGAAGGCATGCCTGCCTCTGCTCCTTTCTATCAATCAACAGCAAGGAAGAGGGACGATTGTGATTGTGACTTTTATTAACGTCTTTTAAAATATCAACAAAAATTGCTGGTTTCCATACCAAAAGACAAAAGCCTCAGTGAGGTTAAACTAATATCAATCCAATATTAAAAATCATCAGAAATCATACCGAGTCGTAACCAGTAAATCAATAAACATTATTTCCATAAGTCTTGTTGTAACCAAAAAATACATAAAACAAATCAATGGAAGTCATCCAACGTCAATAAAAGATATTAAACATACAAAACATCCATATACAAACAGTATGAACTCAACAAACGTATTAAAGGAAGCGTTACTAGAAAGAAAATTATTCAAATGATAAATAGCTTTTAATGCCAAGATAATACACTTGTAATCTACTACTATTGAGCTAGAAAACAAAGATTCACATTTTACAATATCATTTTTCCTACAAGAAAATTCAGGAACACAGCTTGGGCAAGCCCAATCACGTCTACATTTAGCTTGGTAATAAGATAAATCACTCAACTCCAGAGAGCATTTAAATCTATTATAATAATTGAAACAGTATGCACATCTCAGAAAACCATCTAGTTTTCCTTCTATTCTTGTGTCACAAGTTCGCTTAAAAACTACAATATATGTTGCACCATTATACATCAGTTCCCATTCATCTGGATATGCTAGTCTTCCGCATGCAGCACAGTCAGGTCCATAAAAATAATCCTCGTTGTCTTTAGGTTCTTCACAGTACCAGTAGTCATCTTCTTCTTCGACCAGGTATTTGCGTAGGACAGGATCAAACTCCGTCAGGCTTGTGGCGATGATATTATGTAGATTAGCAGTGGATACAATGTCTTTAATAGTATGAGCAGCCATCATCATAGAAATAAGAAGCGAAAACAGTAAATCTCTATTCTCAGAGTAAAAGTAAGTGGAACGGACTTACAAGGCAAATCGTGTAAACCACATGCCGGTTTTAAGGCAATGGCACAATAATACTGTTGTGCCCGCAGTGAATGACCCTCTTGGAATGGAATGAAATGCGATCCTTTTGGTCATCAATGTGGTTCCAAATGCAGAAAGAGACGTATTGCATATGAGATATGAAATGCAAATGAAGTACCTCACAGCACAGCAGCAACACAGGGAATATTCAATTGATGCGTTATCGAATCACTGATCACTTTTACTCTATTTCAAAAACGACTCGTGGAAACTAAAAAATTCTCAAATAACTTTGTAGATAAAAAATCACTGAGTAGATTGATGTAACTTTTCCCTCACATTAATAATAGGAAACCAGCAAAATAATAATCACAAAAATATTCGACTCAGAGAAAAAATAAAAACGCGTCCACCTATGCTGCTGCTGCTGTAGCTGTGGTTCATGTTGCATTCCATGAGTATATGCACTTGAATGGAACATACAAGCTTATGTGGTGGGTTCTCAGGTCTAAACCGAAATTCTGAAGTTTCACGATCTAAAGAAAAGTGTTTATAGTTGCAATATATTTGAGATAAAGTATGTATCCAATAAGGATCTTCCTCTTTTATCCATGTTAGATAAGATAAAGCTACGGGAATTTCTTCGGTTCCTGAAACTGAGACATCCGCCACCTCTGTCAGCCTTCTTTTGGTAAAACTCAAAAAACGATAGTGAACTACATGTACTAGACAATTTTGAAAACGGTAAAGTAATTCTGATAAGTCCACCTGAATTTCATGTTGAAAAGGAAAAGCTCTAGATGAAAATGATTTTAATAAAAGTAGGAAAAAAGTAAGTTTGATTTTCATTTTTAACGTGAAACTTTTCAGGTATGATTGCTAGTGCTGTTTATTTGAAACAGACGGCTATTTGGACAGCCTCAAACGAACAAAATGAATAGTTGTAGTACACCGGAAATGTTTGCTTTCCTGCTAATGCAGTATTACATGAAAAACAAAGTCTACTGATTGTCAAATAAAACCAAGGATACGCTTGTCACAACGATTTCCGCATTTTATTATACTTCCGCTACTTGGTGCAAAACAACTTACTGAATCGGTACACAAATGGAATACATTATCTAAAAGATTCTAGGAAATACCTGTGCCACTACTCTTATAAAATTTTAATTTTTAGCATGTCAATATAAATTTGATAACAGACACTACTAGATATTGTCTTTTATATATATAGGTAGTTTTGCTGGAGTAAGACTTCGCATGTAGATGTACTTCCTTAAATTTTATAAGGTAAATGTTATTTCTGCGGCAAAATCTTAAAATTATCTACGTAAAATTTCGAGTAACCTACGTAAAGTCATGCTTTAAATCGGTCGCGGCACCTGATCTTGTGACTTTATCTTTTCAAAGACCAATCTCAAGCAAATTAGGAAAGTAGTTGAAATTCATTGTTAAATTTTAAGGAAACATTAACACAATGTGGTAGGGAATCACAAACTATGTAGAATTCTAAAATATGATAGTTCAAAAATATCATATGGTCGTGGTTTCCTTTCGGGAGGGTTTCAAAATCAGAACAACCTATATCTTTGTTTATCATCGTTTATTTTTAATATTTAGCCTCTGTAAATGATAAAGCCATAAATATTAGTGCCAAGTAAAAATAAAAAAGTTAATAGCTCTTATCTCAAGGGAATTGCTTTACGCGTTTTTGTATTATCTAGGAGAAAGCAGTGTAACCTTAGAAGAATTAACGTGTTAAAATAAACGCGAAATAAAGAAATCAGCTTTGACATAGTAATTTAAGTTATTATCATGTTCTGTCTAGTTTTGAGTTGAGCCAAGCCATGATTTCGAGCATGTTTCATTAGTACAAAAATTAATTTAAAAAGATATTAGAAATAAATTGTTTGTTCGGTGTTAGATCTCAATGGTACACGTATAGCATAGTCCTACAGAAATTCATAACATAACGAGTGTTCATGGAGTGCTTTTCTACAAACCTAAACTAACCACCCATATTTTATATTTTGCCTACAAGAAATCTTGAGTTAATTGATTTGAAGTAAATTCCAGCTTATTCAGCATGTCACCTTAAACACCTTGGTTCGTTTTGAAATGTTTGAATATTGGCATGACGCACACAAAATGCATGTAAATAATGATATCGTACAATATTCTAAATTTTCAATGGGAGCGCAGCTAAATTTTACTGCTTGTTTTGCAAAGTTACTTATCGCATTTTTATCCCTGAGTTTTGTGCCAAAAATATAAGTGGTAGTTCCATATATTCTGAGCTTTACAGCTTGTGAATTTACAGCTTAATCATTTTTATTATGCATTTTTCATAAATACCTAAATATTAGTGCAATTCAAGCATCAAAACAAAAGTAACTGTTTTCACCAGACTGTAAAATGAATGAAATTGAACCTTCATTGAGTATAGCCATGTTCAGTACAAAAATTACTGTTATTCTTAAGGTGGCTGTTACAATTATTAATGTGCTTACTAAAACATTACTTCATGATACTTGAAAATGTTTGTGGTCGAACACACAGAATCCTTTATTTTCTTCATATTCTTTTGTAATTGTGCAGGTTTTATAAATAATTGGAATATATGAACAAATATTACATTGTAGAATTTCGACTTTTATGTACATAATTTATTTCATATTTCAAATTTTAAAATATATCATTTCACGCTAAATATATTGTTTAATAGATTATGTTATGACTGAACTTTTAAAAAGTAATTTTTTTTCTTAAAATTTAAATTCAACTATTCCAAGTTGGTTTAGGTTTGCTTACCCACTTTGATTCTCAATAACTTCCATTAGGATTCAAGAAGAATTCAATGTTGTTACTATTTTTTGGATTAACTTTCAATTTGCAGGCTTTAGGTTCGTCACTGGAGTCGTCACAGTCGGTGTAACCATCACAAATCCAACGCTTTGGGTAACACCTATCCCTTCCACCCATGGGACATTGAACCTTGGAGACAAAAAAGTAGCGTTAGGAAATCCATCAACATAACTTATGTGTAACTTTAAGGCAAACGACAAATTTCTTACTGAGTATGCTGGACAACTTGAGCATTCATCACTTGAGTCTCTTTCGTCACTTCCGTCTGAACAATCGTCATCTCCATCGCATACATAAGACAAAGGAATGCATTTGCCGTCAACACATTGGAACTAAAGTATACACATGAATTATATACCTTTCTAAAATAACAAATATATATTTTATTCATAATTGTAGTGTAACTTTTCAGTTTTCTACCCCGTATTGTCCGTTCACACATGCGTTACAATCTTGGTTTTCATCGCTGCCATCGGGACAATCAGGATATTTGTCACAAATATAGTCATTCTCAATGCAATCGCCATTACCACACTGAAACTGAAAGAGAAAAAAAGAGAGAAAAAATTAATGAAAATATTATTTTTGATAAGTGACAGTAGTGTCTATAGCAAGGAGAACTTAGGTACATACCTTTCCTGGTGGGCACTCTTCAGCACATGCTGTGCCCAAGAAAATAACCAGATTCAAAACTACAAGTTGGAGTTTCATCTTGAAAGTGGGAAACTGAAACGTAAATTGGAATGGGAAATTATGAATTTGTCGGTGGTTGTGAACAGCTTTTATACAAAGTGCATACTGCATAAAAATGCATGTTTTTGTGTTACTTTTTCTCCACAGGGTTATTTCATGTCTGATAGTTTTAACAATTTTATGCTCAATCCACTAAAACAACAGATGCTGTTTTTAAGCGACATGGTTTAAAAAATATTTGTTACGGCTAACAAGCTTTATGCATATCTGTGAGCGTTTATAAATAAAGAGTTATTTAGGTGAACACAGACATTTTGCAGAAAAATTACGCAATTTGCGGAAATAACAGCCATCCACAACAGCAAAGTACATATTTGTAATGTTCGCAAAAATTTAATATTTAATACAAAATCAATTTTAACAAATTATATGCATGATTTCATGTCATGGGTTTTTTAAAAACCAACAGATGCTCGTTAAACACTCAATGCTTAAAAATAGCATCAATTAAATATCTCGTTAGTGTAGACACTACAAAGTCACTTTTGGAATGCAAGTGTACCGAGGAAAACAGCGTATCAGTGAAGGTTGGATATGAATGTTTTCTCGTAGGCAGAGACCATTTATGATGATTGTTAGCCAAACACATTACTAATCCGTTGGTTTAAAAGATCTGCAGAAAATTGGTTCGATTTATCACCCAATAATGATAAACTGCAGTAACATTTAGAATATTATGCGCGTCCCCCATTATCGTTTTCGTAGTCTGCCCATGTTACCGTAAACACAGACACAATTGGAAATCAGTAATTGGAGATGCGAATTTTCTAAATATTTCTACAGTAATAACTGTTTTATCTTGGTTTCAAGGTTCAAACTCAATCTTGTTCACTGATTTATCGAATGCTCTCTTTAACATGAAAGTAATCTTCTGATGAATGATGAACTGAATATTTGCGAGTTGAGTCATGGTTTGTTTTTTAACTAATTTATTCCGATTGTGGTTTTACTTACTTGAATTGAGTTTGTCATACCATCGATCTCTAGAACACAACCTAGGTCGGATGATTGAAATAAAATTATTGTGTTAACCGACGAAGAATGCGAGGAAGTATGGGCACAATTTTTGCTGATTTACGTTCCAAATGAGATGTTTTGTGCTAAACTGGTACTAGTTTGGCCTTTTTTGTGATGCTCGGCCGAGCACCGAGCTTAGGGTTCCTGCTCGGCAAGTTTCCGAGCTTTTAAAATCTCCTCTGAATTCCATAAAAGTATGGGAATCATACAAAAATTATTGAATTTTTGAAAAAAATGAAGTGAATGGGGATGTTTTAAGATCATAAAACGTTATGTTTGGGTAAGTTTGATGAATTAGTTAAAAAATTGCAATTTTTTTCATGAATTTCCAGCTATATTTAATGATTTAAAGAATTTTTCTAAAACGAGCAGCTCGGTCGAGCCGCTCGGCCGAGCTTTTGAAAAAATAAATAAATGCTTGACTCGGCCGAGTCGAGCTTTTGGTAGGCTCGGTACAGCCCTAACTGGTACCAGGAAATCCCTCGGAAATATCATGTGAGACTGATGGTGTTCCTGTAGTCAATCAGGATGGTTATCTCGCAGGCGTCGTTGGTGTTTCCAAATGTAAGCTGCAATTCTATTCTTTACAACATAATTCCATAGATTACATGACAACGTGGCTCCCAATTATTTTCATCTTTTCACATTTTTAGCCGTATGCATAGAAGATGTTCCTCCAGTCTATGTCCAAGTTTCTAGTTTTGTGGAGTGGATCCGCATGGAGGTAGCAAACTTCAAAAATTTGTAGTTGAACAAAATAGAAGATATCACCAGAGTAAAGAAAACTGTTTAAAAAATATGTCCGCTTATAAACGAATCTTGTTCTAATTATCATTTATTTGTATAGAAAACAGAATATAGCAATCAAATTTACTACATCATTTTACACAAAAATGCCTCTTATTTAAACAAATGCACCAATAACCAGCTTGTCTTTCTAATTTCAAATAAAATTCCTTCTTAACAAAAAGGAAAATCATTTTTTGCAACAAGAATTACATAAATGAACATGGCTTTGCGATCATTTTGAATAAAGGCCATCTCAACTATTTGCATTTGTAGTATTTATGCTGCATATAAGGTAACTCAAGATTTTGGCCACAAAATGGAAGATTTATTGCTGCATGCAGCAGAAAAACAATAAACTTTTATGAGCTTATTCTTTTTCAGATACTTCATGGATTCTCGATTCACCTTAATACTACAAACAAGAGGGGCAAAACCACTATTGATTAAATTTTAAAAATCCACATGCAAGTAAACGATGATAAAAAGAGATGCAAAGAAGAAAATTTTCAGTGACTACATAAAATTTATGATAGAACGAACAATTGTACAAATATATTTTAAATGTTAATGGTTTTTTAAGTTAACATTAATCATTACAAGATGCAGTTATTGATTTCATGGAAAATGAAATATTGTTGGATTGCACTATTCTAAGCTTAACCTTAGAACAACATACTAATACTCTGGAAGAAACATTTCTTTAATATGTCTCAACTCTCCCTATCAAACACAAATTTGGCAAAGTTGCCATATCCTACTTATTTGATCACGAAAGCACATTATACGTATACATTCATTTATATTTGTATTTCTTGCACCTCCAATACCAGACTCATCATAATTTAGCTACACCTCTAAACATATTTAACTTTGAATATGAGTAAAATGTTAATGCAACCATTATATCTGGAAATAAGCCATTCTGTGAATGAATTTTGGATCGATTTTGGTTTGGAAACATTTTAAATCATCATAAAAGTGGATTTTTGCTGTATTACAACTGCATGCAGCGTTTTTTGAAGCCGCTATTAGCAAATGGAGATACAATTGTGCATTTTCCTATGTATTATGTATTTCCTATATTGTACAATAATATTTACGTACGTAATGTTCTTAGCTTCCTCGATTGGCTTTACGTATTTAAAATTTTGGGTACCTCCTGCATCTCACCTTACTTGTCATTTTACGAGAAGTAAAGAAATAAGTATGAAATAAGCGTAAAGAAATTTTGAACGCATTGACAAGGCTAAGTAATCAATACTTTCGTTACAATCACTTTTATTATCGTTTGGAAGTATTCTAGGAGAAGCAGTGTAATTCCTTAAACATAAGTATAAATTAATAATTTAATTTACGGAACTGCTCATTGAAGATTTATCTCTTGTCAATTTCCCACTTCCTGCTCTTGCTTCCTCGTAATGAAATTTTAAACATTGCATTCGCTAAAATATCTGCAAACAAATATTTAGGACACATTCAGCATTTGAAGAGAGCAAAAACGAAGCATTGTAAATCAATTTCCATTGCCAGTTTATGGATTGTTGTTAATTTCTGCCGAAAAGTTTGCCCAGAGAAAGCCGTGAATTTCAGAACTGCTTTAAACCCGTTTGATAAGTGCCTCGTGCATTTGGTGAACTATAATGCCATTGCTTCTGCACACTATAAACTGCATG
>JAQIXX010006230.1:0-12536 GCA_034700605.1 Willowsia nigromaculata
CTATAAATGCCAGAGATGTGATCTTTAGTTTGTTTAAATGGGCAGAAGTTTCTCTTATTACACCAATTAATGGATTTCTAACAACACTGAATAAAAACTACTAATTATAATGTATATTTGAGCATGTTATGTAGAGCGGGTAAAGAATAACTTGAGTCCTTTCAGCTGGTTACCGTCATTGACTTGAGCAAAATTCCGGGCAAGGTTAGGAAAACGTACAGTCTCTTCTGGAGTCAGCATGGAGAGAAATTTTGAGCAAAATTAAAACTCCATCCAGAGCACGTCGCTGATGCATTCTGAAATAAATAGTAGAGTTGCTCGCATAATATATCATTTATAAGATTTATAATTTTATTCAAATACAGTTGATTGAAGTACAATAAATACCTCTGCTGATAACAAGTTGTTAAAATGTTCAACTGATCTCTAACGATCTTTGGAAATTCAATCGTTTTAATAGCATGACCTGGAGCCGCTGACTTCTTCAAACCAATGCGTAACCTTTTTGGTGCTTCACTTTCGTCATCAGCTTGGGTTCCACCTAGTGGGCGCTTTCTGGTTAAGTTCTTTGGCGCAAATTTGGGAGTGTCTTGCCTATATTTTAAAAAAATGCGTTAAATTCTTTATCCTGTGTATTGTAGTAAAATTGCAGAAATAAAGCCTTTAATACATAAATACAATAAACTGTGGTATAATACTGTATGATAGACAATAAAAGAAGTTGTCATTGCGTGTAAATCCAGTATTATGCATTTCCATTGCGGAATCTTCAGACAATGATACGTCCTCATCTTTTCTGATATATTTGCACAGATTAATGTGAATTTTTAATAATATAAACACATAATTACTGATAATAGTACTGAATGGTAGCCAACGTTCGTGTGTTGTATAACTCAGCTGATAATAACTTGGTGAAGTTTTCAGCTGATTGCTAAGAAGATTTGGAAATTCAATTTTTGAATGTTAATATCACTATTAGAGTAAATATTATGACCTAGAGCTGCTGACTCCTTCAAACCAATGTTAAATACAACATGAAATATCAACTGAGACGCGCATATTCATGCAATTTATAGTTGTTTTTCTCAAGCGCTGTATGGTGGAGCGCCAACTCGAATGTAGGAGACGTAAAAAGTGACAGTATGACAATAAGTTTTGAATCCTATCATTATTTAAAACTAAATTCTGCCTTCTAATAAATCTTCTAATATGATATCAATTAAGGTTATTAAACTATTTATTACGAAAACCTTCTGCATCTTTTGATAAAGCATTTTCGTGGAAAATTACATTCAACAAGAGGTGAGATATAAAAGCATCTGCTCTCAAAATATGGCAAAAAAGAATCCTGCCTGAGTAATGCATAACTTTACATGAAATACTTTTATACCTGCTTCCACTGCCATCAGTGTTTGCTTCAGCGTTTGTAAGTGTGTTTAATTCCACATTCGAATTTACTGCCTGCAATATATATTTTTCTTCAGAGTCCGAAAAGGCAAAGTCTTCTGAAGAAGCAATAGATCCAGCAGATGGAGGTCTGGAAATTTAAAAAAAATGTTCAAACTTGTATTAAATTGTTTTGGAAGTAATAAGTTTTCCTCCAATAATTTGGGAATTGTTTGAATTTTCAATCAAATCTCAAGTACCTCTGCGTGCTTGCTTCATTGTATAAGATCGTCAATTTTCATTGAGGAATGCTTAAGGGTTTGGCTGCAGTAACTATTTCCTCGTCTTCATCACTGGAAAAGGCGCAGTCAGACCAATTTCAGTTGGACCAATCGCAATCCATGTTCACTTAGGAAGCTGAAAATATATATATATGTTTCGTTAACAATGGAAAATACAATCAGTTACTACACTATTACGATGTAAATGTCAAATATGCCAATAAATAGTATTATATTGAATAAACTTTATTTAACAGCAATGAATCAACATAAATAGATTTGAAAAATTATTAGGAACGAAAAATTGTCGCTGATGGACTTAATTGGTTGATTTATATTAGACTTAAGTCATTTTCCTAATGATAGGCACCACGAGCTTCCTAACTGCATGAGGCACTTGCGACGTCAGCTTAACTATCAATAAATTACTAGTTAATTCATTGGTATTCGATGAACCGTAATGTCAAAGCTGACGACAAAAACAGGTTTTAATAACTAATAGTAACAATATCTTTTATAAACTGTAATCCCCAATATTAATTACAATGTAATATTTTGACTCACAATTATGCGCAGCTAACAAAAATACAATTTTATACAAGTAGTGTAGCTGAGAACTAACGAAGTGGGACCCGGTTTGATGTTTGCTAATGTTGGCAAAATTTAATTAGACTAAAGCATTTTTTAACTATTGTTTTACCTGGCTGGCACTTTCCTTTTCAAACTGACTGCTAAAAGGAATGAAATAAACGAATTGTAAGAATCAAACAGAAAATAATTAATTATTTTTCAATAGATTTTGTTCAAACTACAATTGAAATAGGATTTTAATGAACAATAATCGCCACTTAGCACAATTTATCTGCTGACAACAGACTTAACACAAGTGAACAACTACTAAATCTGTTTTGTTCAGTTGCGGTAATTTAAAAATAGATCGCGGAATAGTGCTGGGGTGAAGCGATACCTCACTCCACAGTGTAAGCGAGTTCATACACAGCAGAAGCAAAGCACAGGAGAAGTAAAACAAATGAATGGTAGAATAGTTGACTGCTGCGGCTTTTTGGCTCCTGTCTTTCTCTGCTGTTCTCTTTTGTCTCGGCCCTCCATTTTGTCCTCTCCTTTGCCCTCCATAGCCTAGTTAGCAGCTGAACACCGTAAATTACATGTATTGAGCTGTGGAGTGCACAAGATACGAAGAGAAAGAGGGACGAGATTGAACAGGGCAGAATAATAGGAGAAGCCAAGAAGCAATCCACCATCACCACTCATTCGTGTTACTTCTGCTCTGTATTCATTCTGCTTCGCATGCACTATTTTGCATAGTGTAGTGAGAGATCACATCTCCCCAGTTTTACTGTGCGATCCATTTTCTTCAAAATTACGGCGTGCTTTTCTGAGACGACAACGAGCAGAGACACGCCTGATCAGGAAAGCAGTGAAGAAAAACAGCAACCGACAAACTCTCTCTTCTTTTATTTTACTTGCTTCGTTTTTTGACTACTTTTGTTAATGTTGTGTTTTGTGAGCTGCGCAATATATTTTGAGAATCATTAAATTTATTTTTAATTAAGGTTTCGGGGATTAAAATTAATTGTCACTACTAATTAAGTAAAACCGGCCTGGGTCGTCATCTCTGATATTTGAGCTCATCTGTGGCTGGTAATTACTTAGTAGTTTAAACGATAGTTAGCCTGACTTGACGTCCGTAGTACAGCGCTGCGACAGTGGGGATTTTAAAAGATAAACTGCAAAATAGTGAATCTGTTTTCATTAACAATAAATATATCTTCTTAAAGTTTTTCGGGTATTTACGCGCGTCATGCATACATATTGCGTATATCTTCATTTCTTTTTTGAAAAACAACTGTCAAATTTTCAAATAGTCCAAGTTGAAATTATATTTTTATATTTTATAGGTTCTTATTAATACAGTTGGATTGCATTCTGAAACCGAAACGATCGACATGGATAGTGTTCCTTGTCACGAATACTTGGGTTTTCATAACTTTACGTAAGCAAAATGCTGGAACTACCTCTCATAAACCTCTGATTACGAAAGCAAACTTTTACATGTTCCAAGAATTTTGTTTTAAAAATTTGCTTTTAATTGTATATATGTATGATCAGTTAAGTTTTCCGCGACATATTTTTGACATTTTTATTATATATTTTTCTAGGGATGAGGACGCGGTATTGTATTTGGATGGCTATGGTATCGAGGGAGAAGACTGGTCATTTGTCAAATACGTAATGCCAATTAGGTTCGAGTGCTTGCTAACCAGACCTTTACAAACAAAACCTGGTAACTTTTTGAAATCGCAGAAAAAATGCTCTGGTTCGTTGCACATCAAAAACTGCTTTAAATTAATTATTATATGTATGCATAAATCAGCTTTATAATTTGTTCGTCACCATAATGTTTATAATGGTTCACATTCATAGATGAGAGTGCCTTGAAATCCATTCTTATACCCCTTTGGACTAAGGAGCTCACTCCCGACAATCTGTTTTTGTGTTGGAGTGGAAAGCCTATTGTTAGCTTCAAAAGCATTAAAGAATGTGAGGAAGTGCATGAAGAGGGCTTTCCTTGGTCTCAGGACGACGGTATATCTCAGGACGAAGAAAGAAATCAGACAAGATCGGCAATTTCGAAGTTTAAGAAAGCTTACTCCTCTATCCCTACGGTCGTTAACAACTTTTTAAGAGAAAAAATAACAGAATTACCTCAAAAATACCCAACGAGACAATATCTCTATCCAAACAATGACCTGCCTCTACAAGTGTACGACAAAGCTGCCTTCCTGGATCTTGCTAAAACTTTCAATACGACTGAAATTAAAAACGCACTACAAGATTTGAGTCAACACATATTCGAGCCTGGATCAACAAAGTTAGTGTTTCTGTCGTATGGGCTCGGTTCAAATATTCGGATTCCAACTAAGGAACGAGCGGCATACATACAAGAATTTTTTCAGAGAGATTTCGAAATTAAACGATGTTCATCAGCTGTAATCCATCTGGCATGGGACTGGATATTCGAAAACGATGGAAATTTGGGATTTTTTTCTCCAACTACCATAAGCGACAAGCTTCATGACGTACTTGAACCAGGCACATCTCGATTTTACTGGATTGGGTTTTCAAATCAAAAATATTCCTCCAAGGAATTACGCATTGGCAACTTTCAAGCGCAAATAAAAGAAAATGAAGAAGGCATCCGTGCTATTAACGTTTATAAAAAAGACTTATCAAGCGGCTTTAAGAGAAACAAATATTTCTTTGGAGAAAAGCAATACTTGTCAAAGTTTTTGGAAGATGCTGCCCATACAAATTTAATACTCCCCTTTTTAAGCCGCAATAAGCAATGGAAGCCGAAAGAAAAACCGGCAGTCTTGACTGGGCCAAAGGGAATTATTCTGGAAGACCATTTTGATTTCAAAACACTAGAAACAATGATCAAACATGTAGAGTTTAGTCTCAAAGTAAACTTGCCCTGTCGGATTGAAGTGATTGGAAATGTGAAGTTGGATGTTGAAAATCCATTTGCCAAATGTTTTCATGATATTCTTAAATGGCAAACTGACAATGAACTTCTCCGTCCAAGCCAATTCGTGGTTCGTTTTCCAAACCAGGGAGAAACTGATGGCACTTCAATGTCATATTTAACCGTCGTGGACCTTTTAATGAGAGTTGTCTTCAAACGTTTGATCAGTTTTGCAAGGAAAGTTCAGGAAATATATAAGTCCGCTAATATGCTGGAAACAGCCACTACCAAAATGGAACCTTTTGAATTTGCTTTCGCAAGCGCAGCTGAATGCCTTTTATTTAAATTCCTATTTGGAATACATCCTCACAGAAAATTTGATCGTGATTTTTTAAACTCTTTATTGAACTATTTTTCACGTGGTGTTGATCTAGAAAGCGAGAAACAAATGCTGCAAGAAAAAGGAGTGATCAACTTATTAAATGAACTAGATAATCCTAGTGAAGATAGCAAATATTGGATTACAAAAGAGTTCTGTGGCGACGAAAAGATTTGGAATACAACGGTCGTCACTACGCTTTTTGAACTCAGAACAAATTGGAGCCTTCTAGTCACTTCTGGCATGGCGGAACAGATTAAAAAACTAAAGGATTTTTTGTCGACTTTCATTAGGTGAGCTTAAGCTTACGGACCGTTTACTGTAATTTTTGTCCGTTCTCAGTATGTTAGTTCTATCACTCAGTGGTTCAATTTGAATCATAGTAACCATTTAAGCAAACCTTTATTTTAAGTTTTGTCTATTCAATTGCAACAGCATTTGCAACACAAACGCAAATAATAGATTCCTTGAGCAAATTGACCTCAAAAGTTTTGTTTCGTTGTAAGGTTCTGTAAACCTATAAGACGGAACCTTTTAACAATTTTTTCTTTTCGATATTACAGATTTGCGTTGACAACAGAAACTTCAAGTGGGGAACATGACATTACTACTAGTGCCCATCCAGACTTTGTCCAGTTTCACAGTACTGATTGGTTTACAAATGTACTTGAAGCAAAATGCAGCGTTTTACCAAACACATCCTGCATTTGGGTTTATGAGTACATCAAGAAATATCTAGCACGAAATTTCGACAACGCTGCCTGGCTGTCACTCTTCCGTGATGTCGTAATGGATGAATACTTGAAGGGTTCTCCTCTGATGCATTGCACTAAAGACCGTAAATTTGTCCGTATTTGGAAGGAGCCAGATTTGACCTATGAGCCAAGTTCCTACGCAGAAACTGTTAAATCAAGAAAACAGGAAAACCCTACAACGCGTGACAAAGAAGTCGACAAAGACGTCCCATTACTGTCATCTTCAGCCGTTAGGAAACAGGTCCCCTCAAAACAGAGACGAAACGAACAAATATATGAAGCAGCATTAGTAATTGTCCCAACGATCTGTCAAAATATTCCAATTGATAAGTATGCAAGCATAATTTGCCAATCTGTAGCGCTAGGAATTTCAACTGCCAAATCACAGAAGAGCTCAGCGGAAGCTCTGTCGAACTTTAAGAAAAACTTTGAAAAGTTTGTGAAAACGTACAGCAAAATTTTTGGCAACCCAAGAGCTTTAGTTTATGCGTTGTATCTCCTACGGGTTTGCTATAAAGAACACATTTATGGCGAAAAATTTGGTAGTGAGTTTTTAAAGTTCTCCAAATTACTTATTGATGAGTCTGAAAATATTCTTACAAGTGATGGAGATAAACATTTAGAAACACAGCATTTCGACACTTGGAGAAGCATTTGGAAGCTTCCTTTAGAAAATTTTTAGTAAGGATGCATGTTCATTTGATATGATTCCGGGAATAGACTTGAGCAAACTAAAATTAAGTAAACGATAAAAGTCTTGTTGATAAACCTTTTTAAAAGTTCAATAAGACGATTTATTCAGTTCAGTTATGCTTTAACTAAATTAAGGTGTCTGTATAGCGGTGCATTATTTTTAAGCCTTAAAAGGAAGACCCCATTTGCCTTGGTAAAATCTAAAAATGTTGTCTTTGTATATTAAGCTTATGTATTTGAATGGATTGCGAAAATAATTATTTTATCATTTGTTTGTATGTTTTAATTTTACTGTGATGGAGTAGACTTAAAAAAGTGCGTAGTCAAATTTATTTTGTTGCTGGTAATGTTCTAAACATGTGTGGTAATATAAATGTTTTACTTTATGTGTTCACGAAAACCCAATTAAAATCTGTATAGCCTGAAAAGGAGAATGTAAGCTCTTCAGCTTAAATTTAAGTATTTGTCTTTAAACACTTGGATTAATAATTTTTAAGCCAAAATTGTAACAAAACTTCCAGTAGCAAATTATATTATACGCACAGAACTTACAACATTACGTTTAACTATATACTTTAATTAAAACCAAATGCTACTAATCATTAATAACTACTCGGAATACATAAGCCTAAGGTGAACCTCATTTGGTCTTGGTAAAATCTAAAAAGGTAGTCTTTGTATATTGAACTTATGTATTTGAATAGATTGCGAAAATATTTATCGTATCCTTAGTTTGTTTAAAACATAATTTTACTGTGATTAAGTAGACTTTAAAAAGTGCGTAATTAAACTTTTTGGCTGGTTTGTAATGTTCTAAGTATACTTCTGATAATTTAAATGTTTTACTTTATGTATGTACACAAAAACCCAATTAAAATTTTTGTTGCCTGAAAAGGAGAATGTAAGCTCTTTTGTTTAATTTCATTAATATTTGGCTTTGAACACTTGGACTAATAATTTTTAAACCATAATTGTAACTATGATACGCAAAGATATTACTGCACCACGTTTAAGACATATGCAATACGTTTAACTAAACACTTGTATTAAAACAATCTAATCAATAAAAACACTCTGAATACCTAAACCTACAAGTTGTAATATTTTATGATAAGAGTTTTGATAATTTACATCTACTTTATTCTAGTTTGTTGTGTATTTAGTTCTCCCGAATAAAAATTTTTTTACGAAATAAATATTTGAAATTTTCACCTCAATGGCATATGAAAGTTAATGATATTTAGTTGCTCTGCTAAATGCAGGCACATCGTTTTTCCTATATTCCAAAATATACACACTATCAAATATTGAGCACGCGCACTATTTTATTGGATTCCTGAAGTTCTTTTCGAAGTTTTCTTGCAATATTAAAAACATCAATTTTTTACATTATTTGCCCACTGTTGCATTAATTTGCAACAGTTCAATTTGCATTGAATTAATTCTAATTCAGAATAATAGATCATCAAAGTCCAATGTTAAGATTAGTTCTGTATAATATTCTTCTTTAAATATTGTAATTAAGGCTTCCCGCAATGAAAATAGTTCTTTTCTCTTAATGCCATTTATTCAAACTTTTGAAATCTCTTCATGAAATTTACTAGATATAAGCAAATTTGTTGTTTCTTTGTCTTATGTCTAATTTTAAGAATCAACGTCATTTTTTGAAGTACCTTTCTCCGGAAGGAAAAAAGTATAAATAGCAAAGCAATTATGTCATAATTCAAGCTTGAATGCTCTAGTAGCTAGCTAGTCCTTTTTTGAAGCTCATGTAAAATCTTTGCAAGTTGCTTATTAATATTGTCTTGTTTCCTGTCACCATGCTGGTCCACCTCTTTATCAGTATGGGGTTTTCATTTCAGGAGCCAAACGCATAGTTGTTTTTGTCTATCAAGCGTTCTTATAACTTATTTTACACGGGTTTCCAAGTTTCTGCCAGTCAGGCGCCCCTATTAAGCAGAAAGAAACGACTATTTCTTGTTGTCCCAAAATTTATTTCTGAGCTTATCGAGGGCGGGATAACACCCACATAAAGTTTTCCGTCGAGATTTAGAATGCAAAATACCGTATTTTCTGTATTTCTAGCCCGGATAAATTTTCAACTTTGGTGGGCTGAAAGGAGGCCATAATAATAGGCAGGCTATAATTTTAGGGAGGCTTAAAATCCAAAGCAAGGGTAACTAGCTACATGTTTTACCCCCACTGAACTACGGTACATAAATATTTTCATATCCGTGAAGCCTAAATTACATAGATAGACCCATGTACACGAGTAAATTAATGAATAGTAGCATATTTTGATTGCTTATATAACTTTGGAGAGATTTATGCACACAAATATGGTCATCATGCATGTGTAAATGTGAGTATCATCACAAGAATGTAAAAACCCGGCTATAAAAATAGGGAGGCAAAAAATTGAAATTTGCCTGGGTTTTCTAAGGCTATAAATATTGGGGGCTATAAATTGAGGGAGGCTATAAATACAGAAAATACGGTAATATGATTGTAGTAACTTTTTATGAAGAATTACACATATTACAATAAGTTACTGTAAGTTACCGTTACGTAAGTTAGATATTTTACACCAGTGTGGAAGAAAAAGAAAGATAATTTTCTACTTCTATTAAATCCGGTGGGGATATCATTTCTTTTGAAATCATTTAATCTTAAATGTTTTCACGCAGAGTATTAATAAAAAGGGAGGTTCATATTTTAATTGTAGCATTTTTAATAAACAATTGCACATTTTTAAGTTACGGTAGTGATAATATTGCACATACCATACCATCTACTCATATTTCCTACAAGTCTGGAAGAAAAAGCCTTCAATTCATTTTCCTTTAAATTAAATCCGGTGGGGATATCAATTCGTTTGAAGACATTTAGTCTTAAACGTTTTTAGGTAAAATATTAGCATCTAGGGAGGTTCATGGTGTGATTGTAGCATTTTTAATACAGAATTACACACATTTTGAGTGAGAGTTGTGGTATTAGTTGCTTCTACACAAATGGCTAACTGTCGAAAAAATAATATGTTCTCGACGGTAAAGAGTTTAGATAAAAGGGTTCGATCATGGGACTCAATGTCAGTGATGTGAGATGTCAAAAGGGTAGGAAAAATGAAAATATGCCAACTAAATGCTAAGCCAATTTTTTCCCAACAAACTGGCGATTTCAAAGGCTTGCTATCCGTGTAGGAGATAAGTCAGTTTTACTCTGGACGTTGGGAAAATTGGAAATGTTACTTTGCAGTGGAAAAGTGTGATCTCAAAATTCGATTATGACGAATATGACGTTGACTCGCAGGTCAGCAGAGAATCTATTCCAAACAGTGGTGACAAAACTGTAGTGAAACAAAGATGACAATAGAAGCGCTTGGAAAAAATATTGAATTCAAAGAAAATAAAAAACAGGAAGAAAGAAAGTTCACACAAAACGCTAAAACAAAGTTGTAGAAACACGCCTATGGTAGAATTAGTTCTGAAGAGTTCAGAGAATTCCATTTTCTTCTTATGTTAGCACGCAAGGCGGCTATTGAAAAGGTTCATGAGATCTGGCGTAGCTCAGCTCAGCGTAGGTCAACGTAACTCACTTCAGCTCAGCTTAGTGTAGGTATGTGGAGCTCAGCTCAGCGTAGGTCAGCTCAGCTTAACGTTGTGCAGCGTAGCTCATCTTAGCGTAGGTCAGCTCGGCTCGAATTAGTGTGGAAACAGCTGTTTCTAGAGGAGTGTCCTACATCAGCATGATCTATGGTGCGTATCGCTGATGGTTAGCTGCCTAGAGAGGTGTAAATGTAAATGGGGGTTTCTGAGGGCGCTGACCTCAAATGTGTTGTCGAATTTGACTACTGACCTTTGACCTGGGGGAGAATTTGGCTTTTTACGGATAAATGTGTCCAAGAAATCTGAAAATCAGTGTTCAGATTTTGCCATTTGCCAATTGTTTATTTATGTTTGGAGTCTATACATACTTACATGAAAGACTTAAAAAGACATATTTCGTGTTGCAGTTGTTTCCCATCCTAAAAATAGCTTTGCGATTGCCTGACATATTCCAGCTATTTTGTTTTTATTTTCATATCACTTTATCACTACTTTATTGATTTCATCGACTTATGCAATATAAAGCCACTTCGCCAGATCATACGCAAAGAGCTCATCTTCCGGGATAGGATGCATTTGAGATGTATTGAAGTTGAATCAAGTTGCTATCCCTTAAAGCACTCTAAGCGCGGCTATTTAAGGTTGCTTGGCGTCCGCCCAATTATAATGGAGTTAGGCTACTGCACTCCTTTTAATTGGGATTTGAAATGAGGGCGATTATGTCGATCAAGCAATTAATCCTACTGAAACATTTGCATGTATATATTAGTGAAACCTTTTTCCAAAAGCAATTATGTGGTCCTGATCAACTCTGTTTCGTAATTCATCATCATTAATGCACATTTTCAGTGATTTATTTGCCACTTTTGCGGAAACGCCGAGGCACTGTGTGTCATAAGTGATATGGAATATGGAATAGTATTGTTTTTTGATGTGTTCCTGTATTTTATTTCAACGGACATGCATAATGCGAAATTTCTGTTTATAGCACTATTTTCAGCACCCACCAAGAATGCATCATGGGATGATCCAAACTGGCTTGCAAATATTTGCAATGGAAAAGTTTAATGACTAACTCTTAAGCTTCAGTGCTTTTTGTGAAGTCTTTTACTTACTTACTTTATCAAATTGTTTTCTGATTAATATTCTTTTCCGCATGCGTCTTTATAAAATTTCATTCGTTTATACTCTTGCAACTTTTGTCATGCCTATATTTAGGCGTTTAATCGAATTGAAATTCAGATCAAATTTTTAATCAGTAATATAATATGAAGATCAAATTTAAATAGGGCCATTTCCAGAAATAATGAAATTCTGCTTATCACGTAAAGAATTACATATTCACCATAACCTGCAAACCCGCTACAGGAAATCATTATGTTGAGATCAATATTTGGGAATGTTACTTTTGAAAAGCACAAAATATCAGATTGGTAAATATTTTTAGATTTACCGTTTATTTTATAAATTTGTTAGCAATTCGCTTGATCTACATTAAAAATATGAATGAATGAATGAATTAGTAAAAATCTAAATACCTTCCATCGATAAAGTTACTTTTTTATACCCTACAAGCATTAGTAAGCTTTAGTTTATATATAGAAAATATATTTGTGCTACAAGTAGTGAGCAAAATTATTTTTTTTTAAATTCGTGTTTATCTGCTCCTGCTAATGTATTATAGTGCTGTAAGAAAACTAACTGGTATTTCATAGTTTTCAAATCAAAACTCGAATTTTTTTATGTTGTTAAAATAAGCACAAGTTTTTGAAATTACACCATTTATTGAATTTGTAAAAACATTTATGCAAAGGCAACTTTTCATCACGTAAACTAAGCATTGTGGATAAAGTGGGTAATAAATGTGCATCATACATATTCATCCATATCTTCAAAAGTAAAAATTCCAGATATGTTAACTTTATGTTATTAAAATAAGCACAAGTT
>JAQIXX010006231.1:0-12536 GCA_034700605.1 Willowsia nigromaculata
CTTGCGCCGAAAGTGTCATGCGCCCAAAATGTACAGTGCGCCGAAAATGTCTGCGTCAAAAAGGCCTAGACCCATTTGATCCTGCTCTGAGTAGTCACTGCTCGAGTCTTTGTCGACATCCTAGAAACGTTTCAGAGAGGATGCGTTTCCAATCTGGATTAAAAAGATAGGAGAACGATTATCTAAATGCCGTTTTATGAAAAGTCGCTCCGTAATCCGGGAAATCTGAGGAGCGACAAGGGTTTTAACATTTCAATCAAGATTAACCAGTTCAGAATCTGTTAAAGAGATCATTTGGTGGGGAGCCAGCTCTAAAAACGCATTAAACTCACGTACAAAAAAACAATGGACGACGAAAGTAACTGCTGGTGTTACGGATCGTGACCTCCATACATAAATTTCTTCTAAAATTGAAGGAATATGTTGGTCATCGTTTCCAATCTCAATTGTTTTCTTGCAAAACTTAAAAGCTTTAGAGTTTTCCCCAACCTTTTTTCAATTATACTACTTTTGATTAAAACACCCTGAAATCATACTCCAATTAGGGGATTAGTTTACTACTTGATTGATTGATGAAGTTAAGATCAATTTCCCAGTAGAACTATCATGTTTCCATTAGAGGTACTGCAAGTACATATTTGATTATCTTTATCATTCATTGTCATTCTCATAAAATTCTACTGAATACATTAACCAGTTTCATTTTGTGCATTAACCTTGAACTTACATCCTAAAAACTTAAACATATATCCCAAAATGAAACCAGCAGTAGGATTTAGAACGTAACAATTATTTGGGGCATCCAAAAAATAGTGAATGTAAATATTCATACAAAGATACAAATTAACAAATATTTACATTTGTATCTTCTGATCGATTCGAAACAAGTATGATATTATATTACAGCAATGCGGCTAAACTATAATACGAAGCTTTGAAATATATTTGCAACCTGAAAAAATTTGAAAATTTTAAGAAAAGCTTCATAGTACAAGTTACTCTCTCTTAAAGTTTTAAAACAAGTTCAAACTGAATTTTTAAATCTCGCGCCCACTGAAAAACCCAGCTCCCATTGGTTCTTGGCTCATGGCAGCCAATCGGATTGCAGTATTTGGATTTAAAAATTCGATTTGAACTTTTTTAACCTTTAAGAGACTGTATAAAACTTAATATATTGAAAAAATATTTAACTTCCTAAGCAAAGATTGGGATTTTAGTCAAAAAGAAAATTAGATTTGAATATTGTAACACAAGGAAAATATTGCTTTGGAAGAAAATGTAAAAGTTTGAAATTACAGAAAAAATAAAGAGGAACCTAGAATTTGAGATAAAATTCTTATGCCAAATTTGAGTGTTAATAACTGAATTCCAAATAAATTTTTAAAAGAAATACAAAGTAATTGCAACATAAATAAATGTGGCTTGGGGTCAAGTAAGTATTGAGATTTTTTAAGACATCAAAATATTGCAATATAAACTTAAAGGGTGTAAACCCTGAAGTGAAACTAGTGAAAGCAGAGAACTATATAATTATAATAACATTGATTTTGTTCGACGACGATAAGTGGTGTTTACGAAAAAAAGAAAAAAAAACGCAATTAAACAGGAAGTAGAAAAGTTTGATTCTAGCTTAGATTTTTGTTGTGTAATTTTTGTACATGTAAAATTGGCAGTATTTTGAATTATAAAAATTTTGAAAGTTATAAGAATTTATTTTATGAGTGAGCTTCGTACGCAAAAACTAATTATGTGAAAAGGATTTACTCGGCGAGACCGATTCAAATGATGTATCACATGGCGTATGTTGCTAAGTAAAAAAGTTGTCGATTCCTGACATCCGCGGGAAGAGGTAAACCTATTAGGCTGAAAGTTAATCCCAGACCACCCCAATTATCATGAAATCCGATTCATGATGACATTAATTTTGTTCGACGACGATAACTGGTGTTTACGAACAAAAAGAAGAAAAAAACAAAATTGCCGCCTGAGGGAGTGTCGTACGCAAAATTTAATTTTGGTAAAATGATTTACTCGGCAAGACCGTTCAAATGATGTATCACAAGCTGTATGTTGCTAAGTAAAAAAGTTGATGACCATTGACCCCCGGGGAAGGGGTTGACCGATTTGGCTGAAAATCACTCCCATAACTTCGCTTGACCCATATTGTTAGTGTACCAAATTTGGTGTCAATCCGTTGAGCCGTTCTCGAGAAATCGTGTCGACACACAGACAGATAGACGGGATGGTAATATCATTAACTATCTCTAATGCCTTTTCAACGCGTTCAGTAGTTAATAAGATACATAGTGTGAGTAAAACGTTGCTAGGAAATATCGCGAATTTTTTAAAGCTCCTAAGACAAAACTTATCTAATCGATTAAAAAATGCATTTGTTTCACAAAAAACTTCGTGTAAATTCAACAAGTGTAAAAGTTGTCATTCATTTGTAAAGTTGAAAGGAGATCTAGGGTTAGAAAACGAAAGCAACATGGACAAACAAAGAAATTTTGGAATATACTTTACGTGTCCTCTCAAGTAAACCAATTGGTGCAGGAAATTTTTTACATTATATTTCAGGACGGTATAAAAAATTTCAGGGGGTACAGGTACAATGTACGCCCTGTGTCCCCCGGTTGTGTGGGGCCTGATATGCGTGCATTATATCCCTCCAACACTTTTACTCGGAGCTGTGCATGCATCCCAAAATATTTGACTGGATCTACGCTACAATTCACCTTGTGTGTACAACTTGTAAACATTATTACTTAAAGCAGTAAAGCAGAAAGCAAGTTTTTGCATTTTTAAATAGATTTAATTACCTACCACACATACACTCACCTCGTCATCATTACAACCATCATAGGGGCATAACTTAAATAATGAGACCGTTACCATTCAAAGTTTGAATTCGAGGAAAATATGGAAAGTTACATATTCCTGCGATACCAAGCCATACCTAGGCTACCATACCTTGAAAGTTTACAATGCATTTAGCATGCAAAGTTGCTCATTCTAATACTCACGTCTGCCCATTGTTATGCACAATATAATGTTCAGAGAATAGAATAAAAGCCATAAATGGCTACCTAAAAAACTACATGAAAACGGTATACATGTGTATCTGATGACGCCAAGTACCTAAAGCAATGGAAGGACCACTTGGCAGTTCAGCTTATACATGTTTTGCATTGCTTATGAGTGGTAGAGCATACGTGCATAAACTCGCGTAAAACCTGCCTCGTAAATTTGGGAGTTTTAGGCTAAGCATCACCGCCACTTAATCATTAGCCTCATACCGACGTACGTACGACGGATTTGTTTCACTATTTATTTGGAAATCTTAGGTTCAAGTAATTTTTTCCTTTAATATTAAAATCTATCTTGCTTAAAGTTCTGGTTAGATGAGCACTATATTACGCTGGTGAAAATTTTTTATGTGAATTTTCGAAAGCTAACGTAAAATACTCTGAACAAATTTTAATTCACAGACATAAAACCAATATGCCAAGCAAACCGTACAAGTGCTACATTTGCGACAAAATGTTTCCAAGAAACAAAGATTTAAACAGACATATTCGAGTGCATACTGGAGAGAGACCTTACAAGTGCGAACTGTGTCTAAATTGCTTCAAAGACGCAGGCACATTAACGAAGCACAAACGCATCCACACTGGCGAAAAGCCCCACAATTGCCAAATTTGCCACAAATCCTTCGGCAGAGCAGGTACTCTCAAAAGACACCAACTTGTTCACACCCAGACAAAGCCTTTCAAGTGCAGCATTTGTGAAAAAGGATTTTCGTTGAAAAGCAGTTTGAAAAGTCACTTGAGGGTACATACTGGCGACAGACCTTATTCATGTACAAAATGTCAGCTATCGTTCACACAAGTACACAGCTTGAAACGTCACGAAGAAACACATTCAAACGAAAAACTCAATCAATGCAACATCTGCAGGAAGCAATTCAAGACAAAAAATGGTCTCGATTGGCATAAGCGAATGCATTCAGATCAATTTAAATGTGAGATGTGTGACCATCGCTTTCAGGGCAAGAACCCTTTACGTCAACATATGAGAACCCACACTGGGGAACGACCTTTTCAGTGCAACTTATGCAAAATGAAATTTTCCCAAAAATCACACCGAGACGCACACATTCGCTCTCACTTGAGTGAAAAACCAGAAAAGTGTTCGATTTGCAACAACCGGTACGGTAATAAAAGTATTTTGCGTAAACACATGCAGACGCATCTTGGTAAGTAATCTCAATTATTAGAGTCATCATATTTTGTGTTCAGTTTATGTTGCCTGTAGTCAAATAAATTATTTTAATATTTGATAATTTGTTAAGGAAAATCTGAGTGTTTGTTTTGCTGTCAGCCGATGGCCGACGAAATGATGGAAAAACATATCCGGGGCCACACAGGAGAGAAATAGAAAAGCATTGTGTGTTGCCGAAACTATACTTCTTTTGAGACATGACCAGAAGATTGCAGCCTATCCTTCATGCAGTGCATAAGTTTTTACGGAATTTAATTATTCTAATGCAGGACAGCCTTTCTTATTCATCATTTCGTTCTATAATTTTCAAAATTTAGAAAATAATACAATTTAAATTACAAGAACGGAGTTTTTTAGTATATGGTTGATTTGGAGTTCTGATAGAATTTGTAATTAGAACATTTTCAACATAATTTAATTGCTGTTGGATGGATAAGGATTTGTTTAAAAATAATTGTTCAATAAATAAGTTAAAAATTCAGTCAGTACTCATGCATTATCCTTAATGTACAAAATGAAGTTATGTAATTATAAAGAAAACACGTTTCAAACCCCACCTAACGCTAGTGATACTCATATTGATTTATGTAACATAATTCAGTGGAAACTTGTTTAGAAGCAAAGTCTACAAACTGTCAAATATTTATATCCCCCTTCAATATTTTATACACAAAGGCTTAGAAATTCCACCACCCACTTCGTTATCAACAAAGACCTGTAAATTTCATCATGGCATTCGCAAAAGCTTAAAAAACATAGCCTCAATCAAAGAAGAAGTCCTTTGTATGACGTAACAGAAAATTGTAGATGACTAGTTTAAGAGCACAGCAACTTTTGTATTTTTTAACAATTATTTTTAGTTAATTACATATCACGCTACACGCATCATCGAATGTTCTTATTTATGCAAAATAATTAGACTTTAGATGTTTTACAGTTTACAACAATGATCAAGGGGACATATTTATAATTTAAAATGATAACTACATCATTGCTTAACTCCAACTAAAATGTGGAAAGTTCCATATTATTACTAGAGTACTTCGCATGCTTGAGAATTTACAATGCATATGAAGTGCAATGCAAATTGACATGAAATTCATTGTTTTGTGGTCAAATCTTTCCTGAAAATATGATGAAAATACATATTCGGAGTCATACGGGGAGGTATAAGAGTGATGATACGTACTTCAGGAACAATGTACTTACGCAGTTCACGGATAACATCCAAATCTTCAACTACTAATACTTATAATTGTAATAAGTCAGTTACGGAATGATTTGTTGCAGAAATGCCATGCAGACATAGCTTTCTTAATAGTTTGAGGTTGTTATCGTTGATTTGATGTGAGCATTTTTAAACAATGATTTTAACTGATTTGGTGGATTGATGGCTTGTAAATAAAATGTTTTAAAATTAATTTTAGGCTTGATTGAGACATCAAATTAGTTATTAAAAAGTGAATGAATTTTATACTTCAATATAACTACAACCATTTAGCTCATCAACGGAAACTTTATCTCATAAACTAACACCGACCACCTATGTCATCCAATGAACAAGAGAACTGGGGGAAATCGTTTGCATCATAAAAGCTTCTTAAACTATTCTTGCTCTTAACATATCCCGTTACAAACTAAATGAAAGATCATTATGAAGAAAATAAATAACGTAATAAATTCGAATTAAAAGTTCTTGGTGATGAATGAATATTCACAAAGGACCCCCGAATATTACAAAAATTTCAATGTGTTCCTTGGTAGATTTCTACGTACTGATTATACCAGACTTAGCTTAATGCTTTCAAAACAATTTGCATTTATCATTTTCCAAGAAAGTAAGTTTTTGATGGTGTATCGGTATGGGGTTTGAGGAGTTAGTCTTTTCCAAATCCATTAAAATGGTCTTGGAGGATATAAAAGGAACGACAATGGCACATTTTCTATTGGACTTAATACTTCAGGATCCGAAATTGATTCAGCCTTGAATGGCCTTATTGCATATAATTCTACCAAACCCTTTTTTACTTCCTTCACCACACTCGGATCTTCTGTAATTTATGAGATGCCTTTCCTCCCTTGTTTGAGAAAATGAATATTTTTCTTTTGTAGTCCTCAGCAGGTAAATTAAGCCCTCTCACTACTACTTAACATCTTCTCAGCATTCGTTTTTATAAGCCCCTACTACTCTTGGGCACTTCGTATTTTGAAACAAGTATTTTGAAGCTAATTTGGAAGGGGATAGAACTGCAATCCAGTCCTTTTAAATAGAAAGAATCTAGCAGTTTCTGGGAGGGCAACGTTATTCCTGCTCCAGTCTTACAATTAATAATTGCAGTAGCAATTATTTGTTCAAGCGCACAGCAGGTGCTTCCATTTTGTAAATTAGTTTTTAAATTATGTTCATCGTCGCTACAAATCAGTTGGCCTTGTTCATTCAAAATACTCAGACTCCCTATATTTTGCATTCTGCGACAAGCATTAGCTAGAAAATATAGCTGTTACTATTTTAAATCTTAAAATTGAGAAAAATCTTCATGTTCTTGCTATAACTGGCATGCTTGAAAATTAACAACACATACAATATTCAAAGTAAATCAATTTAATATTTGTGTGTCTATTGTTATGCACCATACAATGTTAAGAGTATAAAAGCCGTAAATAGCTACTTATAAAATTCTGTATAAAATTGTATGCGTGGGTAATGGTTCTAGCGTGCAAAGTACCAAAATAAGCCGAGGGGAAGAAGTATCTATCATTTCAGCTTGACCATCTTTTCCTTTTTAAAAGCTCTTTATTTGTAAAGCCTATCTAGAAACAGAAAGTTTCATGTTCTTACCGTACCTGCATGCTTGAAAACTAACAACACACAAACTATTAAAAGTATCATTTTAATGTTCACGTCTGTCTATTGGTATGCATGATACAATGTTAAGATAAAAAATTCGTAAATAGCTACTTATAAAATTCGATATGAAAAGGTGTACATGCTTATTGTCTCCAACACGCGTAGTGCCTAAACCGAGGGGATGAAGAACTTATCATTTCAGCTTAACCATCTTTTTTCATTTTAAAGCTCTTCAGTTGAATGGCTTACATAAATTCATGTAAAACCTGCCCGGTAAACTAAGAAGCTTTAGGTACTTCTTCGGATTCCTGGTTTGTGATGCGCCGAGCACCACCACCGCATAACTATTAGCTTCATACCGACATTGATGCAGGACTCGCTTCAATATTGTTTTGGTAGTCCAACTGTCAAGTTCAATGTTTACATATTATGACTTATAAAAACTGAAATAGCTTCCTTTGGTATTCAATTTGAAAATATTTAGCAAAAAAAGTCCCCAGGTTGGAATTTAATTGCTCTAGAGTCAGTGTAACAAGAGGTTAGCATTTGTGTTTGCAAGTTGAAAATTACCTATGACAGATAAATTTTTTGTTTCATAATAACCTGTTTATGAATATTTTTTAATTATACATATATTAATTATACAATCCTGCGTAATGAAAGGTGTAATATAAGTATATAATTATACTGGCGAATTTTTTATCTGATTTACCGTAAGGAAAATTAAAATTTAAAAAAAATCACTGCTATTGAATCACAATGCCAGACAAACGGTACCTGTGTAATATTTGCGACAAATTGTTATCAACCAAAGAACATTTAAGCGTACACACTCGAGTGCATACGGGAGAAAGGCCATTCAAGTGTGAAGTGTGTGAAAAAAGTTTTAAAACCACAGGCGCATTAACTTATCACACACGAATGCACACTGGGGACAAACCATACCATTGTAACGTATGCCAGAAAGCATTCAGCCAATCTGAGCACCTTAAAACACATCGACTAATTCATACAGGTGAAAAGAGTTTTAAGTGTGACGTCTGTGAGAAAACCTTCTCCCAGAAAATTTCTTTGAAAATGCACTTGAGGGTGCATAGTGGTGAAAAGCCTTTTTCATGCAAGAAATGTCGTATATCATTCTCACAAAAAGGAAACTTGAAATATCACCAAGAAACGCATTTCAAAAACAAGCAATTTGAATGTGACATCTGCAGGAAAACATTTCGGAAAGCACCTAGTCTATACATGCATAAACAAATACATTCAGATCGACACAAATGTGAAGTGTGTGGTCACCACTTCCAGAGCAACATACATTTACGCGTGCATCAGAGAATCCACAGTGGCGAACGACCTTTCCAATGCAACTTGTGTGAAAAGAAATTCACTACCATATCGAACCGAGATACACACATCCGCGCGCACTTGGGTGAGAAACCAGAAAAATGTTGGATTTGCAACGAACGCTTTACTCAAACAAGTGACCTACAAAGGCATCAGCGGAAACATTTTGGTATGCTACATTTGATTAAACTGGATCACGTTCAAACTATTTAATGCTTGGTTTTGTATGTTTCGTAGTGACAAAATATTAATTTTTCTTTTTTTGTAATTTAGGACGAGCTGAGTGCCTGTTTTGTTGTAAGTTGATCCCAGAAGACATTTTGGAAACGCATATTCGGAGTCATACGGAAGAGGTTTAATCTTGCTTGTTGCTGGATCATGTAACACTGACACAATCGAATCCTCATACGGTAACGAAACCTACTAGTTTAGTTAAGGAACGTTTCCTGTGCTTTTGCCATGAGAGCGCAGCTTTTTTAGTGCAGTTCCAAATAATTATCACTTTCTTCTGTAAAAACCTACCAAACGTATGACTTTAGTTAGGAGAATACAGTTTCTAATGAATTACTTGTGTTTATGTACTGGTGATTTGTAAATAATAGACTTATACTAATATTTTTATAGATAAGTAATCGAATTTTTTGTTAGATATTGAATAAATACCACCCCGTCTATTTATAAATTATTTCTGAAATGTATTTAATTCAGCTCAGCACAATGCTTTTCATTATCATCCATGCCATATGAATATGATATGTCCCGTGCCAAGGACTATTCCCATTTTTGTCTCTTTAATCTTTAATTTCCAAATGGTAGAAGGAAGCCAAGGTTGAAATGCCAAAACATTTTGTCCCGTGCCAAGGATCAATCCCATTTGGATCACTACATTTGAGTTGCAGTTTGTGTGCTAATTTCCTTAGGAGCCCTTAGGCCGTGTCACTAGTCATATCAAAAAAAAGTGCAACTCAAGTGCAAAAATGAAAATGGGATCGATGCTTGGCATGGGACAAATTTTTTTGAAATTGAACTTAGCCTTTTTCTAACTATTTGGAAATAAAAATACATTATTCCATTTTTGAACAAAATCAATGTAAACCATTTCTGAATTGCGGATGCATTTATTCTAGAGCAATGTCATATTATTTTACATTCATCAGTAAAATATGAGAAGAAAAACACAATTTTGATGCAACTTTGAAACTGAACTTGTTGTCATATGAACTGTATGGTACTGATTTTTTTACACAAAAATACATCTTCCTAAAAAATCCAATTTTAGAAAATTCATGACGCTAGCTCGAAAATTGAAAGAAGGAATGGCCAGAGGTTTTTCAGGATGAAAATAGAATGCCTCCTTGTTTCCTCCAAACGCGAGTAATTTAAATTTAAAATTGAACTGCACCAGTTCATATTTGGTAACTGCATCTCATTTAAAATTATACAAAAATGCGCCAGCTTTCTTCATGATTAGCATTTTCTTTTAATTGTATCAACGGATACTCCATTGAAAATTAAAAATTAGTTTGTAACATTCGAAACTGGGACGAAGAAATTATACATTGTTTTGTATTTTTTTTGACATCACAAACAAACACAAGTCTTCAACAGCAGAATGAACAATCCTTTTTCCTCTCAGATTCCAGGTTATTCAAGAATCTCAGGGTTGAAAATCGAATTCAGCTTGATTTGATGCAGAATCAGTAAACAAACTATTAAAAACTTTGACCCCAATCAAATCAGAAGTCTGTAATTGATAAGGCCTAAATATTTTACCCTTAGATGATTTTTTACATTTAAAAAAATAGGATTTTGCCTACGTGATATGTGTAAAGCCTGCCTTTCGAGGTTTTAGGTACAAGTTTAGGATATAAGAATATCAAGAATCACCAAGCACCACCACATTATTTTAAGTTATCTCGATTTATTGCAAAGTATATGAATTGTACACTTTAAGCTGAGTTCTTGTAAGCACTTTGGTGTAAGTAATAAGAAGGCTTGGCGTGGCTTGAAGAACTTACTCTTGCAAGAAAGCTTGTTAATCCTACGGTTAGTCTTAAAACATTCAGAAACGAAGAAATAAATGGTTTGTGTTTAATTGCTGCTGAGTTTTGTAGTGCCTAGCCTTTCTCTTCACAATTTAGAAAAACACACGCGCCAGATATTTGTTTCTGGTATTTTGAAAATAAGATATCTATAAATCAAGTTTCAGAATTTACAGCTCCAATGTGCACAGTTAAAGTGCTTATGTGAGCATTATATAGTTTTGGTCAAATTTTTCAGCTGATGCCTGGGTTGTAAATCTTGGGTTTGCTTCTCAAAATCAAAACTTCTGATATTCTGTAAAAAAATATCCGCCAAAATGCCAGACAAACGTTTCAAGTGCAATATTTGTGAAAAAATGTTTTCAAGTAATGCAGACCTAAATAGGCACATACGAGTGCATACGGGAGAGAGACCTTACAAGTGTCAAGTGTGTCAAAAGAGTTTCAAAGTAAATAGTGATTTAACTAAGCACAAACGAATTCACACAGGGGAAAAGCCTCACGTTTGCCAAATTTGTCAGAAATCATTTGGCCAATCATGCAGTCTCAAATCACATCAACTTGCTCATACCCAGACAAAACCTTTCAAGTGTGACATTTGTGAAAAAGGATTTTCAGACAAGAGCAATTTGAAACGTCACTTGCGGTTGCATACTGGCGAGAAGCCTTATTCATGTAAAAAATGTCTGTTATCATTCACACAAATAGGCCACTTGAAAAGTCACGAAGAAACGCATTCAAACGAAAAACTCTATCAATGCAACATCTGCAGAAAAAAATTTAAGACGAAACCTTCTCTCAATTCGCATAAGCCAATGCATTCAGATAGACATAAATGTGAAGTGTGTGGCCGGCGATGCCGGAGCAAGAAAGATTTACGTCAACATAAGAGAACCCACACTGGGGAACAACCTTTTCAATGCAACTTATGCCAAAAGAAGTTTTCATGCACAGGGAGCCGAGACACACACATTCGCTCGCACTTGGGTGAAAACCCAGAGAAATGTTCGATTTGCAACAAACGATATGGTTATACAGGCGCTTTGCGTAAGCACATGCAGACGCATTTTGGTAAGTCTTTTAAATTATTAGAGTCATCATATTTTGTGTGCATTTTATGTTGCGTGTGAACAAAATATTTATTTTTAATATGTGATGATTTGTTTAGGGCAATCTGAGTGCTTGTTTTGCTGTCAGCTGATCCCCAAGGAAATGATGGAAACACATATCCGGAGCCACACCCGAGAGACGTGGGAAATACATTGTGCACTGCCGAAACTAATTATTTTGTAACATGACCAAAAGGATAGCACGTATCATTCAACCCGTATATAAAATCTATTTTTTGCGGAATTTTTCTGCACTTTTGCTGAGCAAACACAGCTTTTCTTATTTATCTTTTTAATATATTATTGTCAGGGTTAATATTACAGTACATTTTTAGTAACAAGAACAGAGTTTCTTGCCTACTGTTGATTTGAAGTGCTGAGAGATTTTGTAATTAAATTTTTTTCATTATAATTCCAATTGTCAATGATTGGGTAAGGATTTTGTTTATCAATACTTGTTAAATAAAAAGTTAAGAATCCAATTAGTACTCAATGAAAAATTCCTGTTTTTCGATCTCTTCCCCAAAGCAAAGGTTTATTTCTTTCATAATCCGTGATGTTGAGATTCAAGTTATGCAATGATAAACAAACTACGTTTCAAGCCCCGTCTAATGCCTATGATATGCATATCAGATGACATTTTTGAGTGAACACCAGTTTTGAAGCAAAATCTACAAACCGTCAAATCTTAATATCTCAATTCAATCTCTTATAAACGAAAGCTTAGAAACTGAACATCTTTGCAGGGTTCCTAATTTCCAGAACCTTGACAATATAGGCTCCCTCCAAACATTTCTTCTGAACTCGTGAAATATTGATAATCAATTGGAAATCTTTTTGGACCATGATTCTAGTCTCATTGAATTTTTATTAAGCATAGATTGCCGTTAGCTTACATATTTAGAGAAATAA
>JAQIXX010006232.1:0-12535 GCA_034700605.1 Willowsia nigromaculata
TCAATACCCAATCCCTGGTCACGAAAAAAAACCCTGGGAGCACCGCTCCCGTGCTCCGTAAGAATTTCCATGTCCGCAAAAATCTGTAATGTTTTGATACAAAAACGAAAACAGGTCAGATAATTTCATTGTTTGTTGTGTTACACAACAGAAATATTGGTTTATTTTTAGAAAACTCTATGCTCTATCAAATATCAGCTTATTTAGCAACATTGCTGCTGAAAGTTTAATTAAATCTAACGAATATTTTTACTTTATAATATTACCACAAAAAATTGTCTAAAATGAATGAACCAAATGAATGAGAAAAGTAGAGGAGGTACACATATTAGACCGTTTTGTGAAAATTAAAGGGAAAAATGTAGCACATCAATCCGCTTAAATATGATTACACGAGGTGCAAAGCAATGCCAGAGCCTCCTTAATACTAAAGGAGGCTCTGGCATAGCTGCCAGCAGCAGTGGCAAATAATAATGGCAATTAGTAATAACTAAGAGTCCGCAAAAAATCCCCATTTTTTCTCAATGCATCCACACGAAACATCGAAGTTTATAGTAGGTAATACAGATGTATGTAGAATATGAACTGACTTTTAACAGTACATAAACACGTGCACACGTGCTTTAAATCAATTTCATACACTAAAGTATTTTTTGTGCTTTTTACTTCTTTATAAGCAACATGACAAAAAAATTCTTAAAATTCCTTTATGCTAAATAATATAATTATTTGTTTGTTTCATTATACTGCATGATACATGCTTACATCATCTTACTATCAATATTGTGGATTTCCAAAACACGTGAACTAGTTTAGAAGGTATTTTCCGTTTCTGTAGGCTTCAAGGAAAGGAACAAGTCAAATCAAACGAAGTGCATACTCGTAAACTTGCACAAGGAAAGTTTTCTCTCTTTAAATTGATAAAAATAATAATTTTCATGTTATGGCCTTCAGAAAAATAAAAAAAATAAGTACTCCACACCGCTGCGTCTTTAATCGAATTCTGATGATATACATGGTTTCGACGATGCTACAAGTCGTAGCCTACGACACAAACTATGCATTATATACGGTGATTTAAAATAATGATCATTTTCCACTGGGCCCACTGTCTTAATCGTTGTACCATTATAATCTCCAAAGGGTCTGGTAAGTGTAAGTAGAAGTATAATATACAGCATTCTACCATACCTTTTCTTTTCACGTATGTAATACACAAATCAACAACAATTATTTTATTATTTCATACCTTTATTCTGCTAATAGATATTTACATTTTGAATGTGTATACCAAGTACTTGTGCACAGTACAAGGCAATGTGTGTAAGCAGGTAGTTTCATGCTTGCAAACATCTTGAAATATATCCCTAAATTTCAGGAGTAAATCAGCAAATGTTGTGATGCACCATATTATCTGGAATACTATATACCTATACGCAGAGTAAGAGGAAATGTGCAAGAAAATTGAGAAAATATGAACGAAAAATCGACAAAATAGGAAATTAAATAGGAAAAATTTTCACCAATGTTTACGCTATTTTCCTGAAAATTCGACAAAACAGGGCAATTTTTTCAACTTCCATTCAATATGCACATTATTCTAAAGAATATTCATTCACTCATAGGATGCACACTACCATTTAATACGCATTAATTGTATGTATATAGTTGTGCAGATATAACAAAAATATTCGTAAAATTTTCTGGAAAGTGTGTCCTATCATTAGTTGAAAAATATTTAAAATATGACAAAAATGTCCTAAAATGTGAGCAAACACGCTAAAATAGGGCATAATATACAAAAAGTCTCTCAAATATGCATGTCCTAGGGCATAGGACAAAAAAGTCCAAAATAGGACAAAATATGACAAATATATGCAAGCATAAAACGAATTGTTTCTACATGATTCGTTCACATGTCAAAACATTTTGTGATAGGTAAAATACCTAATAAAGAATAGGACATATCCTAAGTACTCTTACTCTGCCTATACTTAATGTTTAATACAAAATTTTTGTTTCGCATACTGTTCTAGCAGAAGTATTCATATTTCAGTATCAGATCAGGTCATGTTTCTCACAGGAAATTTTGTTTAGGATTGAGTTGTGCGAGAACCGCAACAATAACATGCCAGGGAGTGAGCGTGTTCTTTCATGCGATTCAACCTTTTAAAGACAACTCTCCTGTTGCTTTTTGCTCTGCTGCCTACGGTTTCTTTAATTATGAAAACAGCAGAATTTCTGGTGAAACGCATATCATCGTAGGTTTTGGCTCATTCTGCATGCATGGCTTTAATACATAATGCCATGATGTAACAACTCACACATCAATGCTCAATTAGCTATTAGCCTTTTCTCCATTTCTTCTATTGTCCATGCAGATTCTCGAGCAGAACGGATTGGCTTGCTAAAACATACTTAATTTGCAGCTCATACTAATGGTGCACCCATGTCAATCATAAAGAACAATCAGAATGTATAAATACGATTTAGAAAAAATAATATACACGTGAAGAAATCGGGGAGAGGGTTTTAGTTTTAAGTGAGGATATCCATATTAATCGGCTCTCACAATTCCGATGGTCTCTGGAAACTTCATTGTTTATCGGGACGGGAAAACAAGAAGCGAAAATAACTAAAAACCACAAAATGCACACTACCAGATATACTGTATATGATATTGGTCGACCATGGATTATCAAAATATTAGATTATAAGAAATCATGCATTATTGTATTTCTCATGAGTACGCTCGTACACTAGATTAAATGTCTAGTAGTAGTCCATCATACAGTTTTTTAAATATTTTTTCGTCAGGTTTTAATGTTTTTTTATTCCAAATAGTGACTGAAATGAATTACGTGGAGAGGTGATGGAAGTGAGAAAAATTTACGCCTGCTTAAGCTGTAAAGATATTTTTTAACAGTGTTCTTTTGTGGTCTGGTATACGTTGTATGCTTTATGCACGGGAGTAACCTGTCGTCATCGTCAGTAAATATGCATTTAAGTGAATAGAGCCAAGAAAACGGCACAGTGAGGATTTTCCAAATCGCCACCAAAACAGTGTATAAAAAGTTGGTTGGTGGCAATAAAGTTCTGGTGAATTGTTTTGTTACGTGATATGAAGTCATGTTTGTGAGAAGAGCAAAAAGAAGTTTGGTTCATTCATCTTGCATGTAATCCTAGGTAGCTTTTAGCTTAGATGAGGGGTAATGAAAAACGCATATATTTACCATTTGTTTCACATAACATCCTGTTTTATGTGAGAGTGAATGCTATAATAAAATAATTTGTGGCATGTGTAACGAGAAAAGACAAGATACTATGACGGGCAACGCAACGGGTGCGTGGCGTAGAGCAAAAGAATTGAAAAGTACAACAAGTTTCGAAGACTGTGTTCCTGTCTGTAACAAAAGCTTACTTTGTTTGGTTAATGAGCATAATCCTCGCGTTTTTTACTATTTTCTACCCTGTGAGCATGAAATGAAGATGGTCGAATCGATACGCTTTCAAACAAGTTGTCTACACGTGCATTTGCTGCTTTGAACTTGCACTTGAAATGAACTGACAAATCATTCGTGACTCATATTCATTTCAGACTGGGTTGAAATTTGACTTAGTAATACTGTGGAATACTGTTGGGATTGGCATCTCTCTTTTTTTCTATTGGTTTTTTTTTTTCGTTAAAAATTTGCCAGAAATTATATTATTTTTGGGTTCCACCGTAAAGAAAGCGTTTAAAATCAATTGATGGGTAACATTTTTCGGGTTGTCCCAGTTACTTCCTAAAAATTTGAATTAATGCAACAAACTGAATAGGTTATTCACGATGGACACCAGTTGACGTTCCCTCGTTAGTGAAGTTGTTTTTGGCATGCTTGCACAATTTTTAGAAATTACATACACGCTTCATTTACTGTAAAAAAAACTTTAACCTGTTTTAATTTTTTAACAATAAATACCCTTTATTACGTCTTTCGGTGCAGGGATCATTAAAATAAAACAAATGGTTAAACTCTACATCTACTCTCATCATCATGATGAAAGAATCTTACTTGGAATTAGGCTAAAAGCGTAAACAAAGTTGTCTATTCGTCTCAAAGGGAGTAGAAGAGAAAAACACTTAAATATTTCCATTACACTGGTTTTCTGATAAAAGCTTGAACATGAATTTATAATGGAATATGTATGTATTCAATATTTTATAGTCAAAGCCTTACAAAAACACGAAATTTGATGTTACTGTCATCACATAACGTTTCGGCTACTCTGACGACAGACGTTTGTAGGAAATTATGTAGCATAATAATGGTGTTAACAGAAGTAGTAGTAAATTGCAAGTCAAGTCAACTTTTCATATCTGGTTTGCAGACTAACTTTAGAAAATGAACGCATGCATTATAATAATTTTAACTCATTCTCAAGCACCAAGCACACATTTATGCGGGATAAACATACAGGACAGTAAGTTCAGTTGGAATGGAAAGGTCACTGGAAATGGCATTGAATTCTTTTCTTGTGGATAAATTCTCTCTAGAGAGATAGAATCCTGCGAACAGGCTTTTTTCCTTCATGCTTTTTCATATTATGTGCATGCGAAAAACAATTTTACCCATTCGCTTGTCTTTTTGCTTGTGTTTCGTCTGGCAATGACATTGGAGAGAAGCTAAGCTAGCTGGGAGGAAGAGAATTTAGTTTTTAAATTATGAAAATAACCGTTATGTCCTTGCCCGCGCAATTTTTTCTTCGCTTGACTCACAAAATCTGATTTATGAATCACTTGTATGATAAAAATTTGTTTCGCTAAAATTGCAAAATAGAATTCGTCTAGTTTGGTAAAAAGCTTTGAAATCAGTTCAAGACTCATATATAGCTGCTGAGTGCTGAATTCAATTTATTTCAATCTTTTTATGCTCAATCAAGTTAAGATCATTAGATATTTAGAGGCTGAAACTTAACTCGTCTCATGTTTAAAACAGGAAGCAAAATTATGCCATTGAAGACAAGAATATAACGTGTTTCTAGATTTTTGCACTGGTTTCATTTTTCACTACCTACAAGTACGATGTAGTCATTGCGTTTTGTGTATTAGCGAGTTTGTTCACGTTTGTAGGATGTCTGCTTGCTGATATTCTGAAGGAACTGTTCGGATAAAAATATTTGTATTTCCATGACTCACATGTATACAAGACATGCCTAAATACCTAATAATGATATAATTCAAAATTGTAATGATATAACTCAGGCTTCTGCGATACATACTAACGCTATATACACCTCAAATTTGGCTTATCATTTACTTCGTATAAAAATACGTGGCTATATAGTTCATAAAAACAAGAGAGGAAATTTGTCCCACAAAAATTATGCAACTGAAATAAATAAATAAATTAAATAAAACGAATTAGACTTGAAAAGTCAATAAAAAAAAAACTTGCAATAAAATGGAATAGTTAGCTAATTTATAGTTTTGTCCGACATGTCAAATGGCAATGAACTAGAACTTGAACAAGTCAGAACTTACCTCTCGGGAGACTGCAGAAAAAGAGGTGCTAAACGCTATGTTCTTTAAATACTGAGCAGTATATGCAAATCAGAATTTATGACATTATGCAGAATATGCAGCAGTAGGTATATATGAAGTAAAAAGAAAACACTAAATACGTAAAATAATAATATGTTTCCATGTGTAAATTCAGACTAGTGCCTCATGGATATTAGTACCAGCGGGACAATAATATCAGATTTCACTACTAGTATGCAAGAGACTGGTTTCACACTCAAGTTTTAACTGCTTAGTCAGTTTGAAAAGATCAAATGAAGTCAATGAAGTTAGAAAGCAGCAGTACCAGTAGGCATTTATATAGTGATGCAAGTCAAGATAGAAGATAGAAAAGCTTGTTATACACAATTCTGGGTACTTAAGTAAGACCTCATGAACCCAACGGTTATTTGCAAGCGTGCTCGTCTATAATCAAATCTCTCCAAAAGTCGTAGAGACGTACGAAATGACATGGGGCTTCCAAGTGGTGGTTTCAATTAATTTGCTGAAATGCAGTTTTGCTCGCTCTGTGAAAGAAGTGAACTTATTTATGGACCATTACTTCCAGGCTTGTAGAAAGTGATTGCAATTTACACAGCAAAGCTGTTGTTGTGAGTGAACATATGTACGTATGCTTGCAGACATGCTATCATTGTGCTTCACATCTCTAAGTAGTCTAAATATTCATTTGTTATATTAGTGACATGTTTTATTGCTGTTTAATTGCATGTAATTAATACTATTTTGTCTCCAAGTAGAACTCCATATACGTAGGTTTGAAGGGCGTCGTCGCAACGTCTGGCTGCGTCTCAATAACCATATACATCTGAAGTTTTTGTAGAAAATTTTATTAAATTACGGGTTGTCCTATTCAATCCTAAGTTAGGATTCCTAACTCAGACTGAATAATTGCATGAGTTTACCCCTGCCTTAGTGTTAACAACTTAATGAGTTTCCAATTTCCAACCACTAGCTTGAAAGACCATGCTACGCAATTAGCACTATTTTATGTGATGTATGACAGCAAAAGCATGCTTTGAAGTATTTGGATTTAATTTACACACATATTAATAATTTAAATGAATTTCAGGGTTTGGAACAGCAAATAATACCAGAAATTTTAACAACTCAATTGAAAGACGTTCCTTGAAATGAGTCGAATTTCGAAATACATTTTGTTTTGCTGGAACAGGAATACAAAAGTCAAACTGAGTCTTTGATTCTTTGGAGTATGCTACTTTCACTTACGTTAGTTATGATGTCACGTGCTTACACACGCCTATTTGACCATCTAAACATTTGACTTTTCGGAAAAGATTCAGAGTTATGTGATTTTATTAAAATATATATTTCTACAATGGGATTCCCTTTCCTGCATGTTTAGTTCGTTACTTACGTCCACATACATACATTGCACATTAAAATCATGTTTACACTATGTACATATATGAAAATGGACACAAAAATGTACACCTTATTATAAATCTCTGAGTAGCGATTCTTTCATCCTTTTATCTGACCTTGACTTAACAAGTATACGCATAAAATGCATTATCTGATTGCCCATTAATGTCGTCAAGTGGTACACTTTGGAAGATTAGATAGTTATTAAGCCCGAAGTCATACGTCCTGGGATGAGAAAGTAACCATGAAATGAAATTCAAGTTAGAATGCAACTGCATGAATTATTCTTTTTAGTATTCATACGTTAGAGGAAAGGGACAAACACGCCTTTTGGACAAAGCAAAGTTAGCAGGAAAAGTGGATCTTTAGTAAATACTGACAATAACAGAAAATTCTACGTCACTGCCATTTGCTTCGCATTCATAATGGTTTCGTGTTTCAAGTAAGTAGGTACATGTGCATACGAATTTGGTAAATCGGTACTGTATTAATCTATGCATTTGATAAAACTTCTGGCTGAAGAAAGTAATGGGACGATTATTTCAAACATTATTGCATTATAATCAAGGTTATTCCATAACAAGTTTACCCGCTCAAGAAAGCACAAAACTACACTTTATGTTTGAAATTGGCAAAATTTCAGACAGCTCATACATAACAAAAAAAAAGTTTACTTATTGGAACAAGAATTCAGCAAAGAAAAAGGCAGCCCGAGTAGAACGAAAAACACAGTGCTCCTTTTTGACTTTACTTGTGTGTGGCATAGGGCTCCCTACGTGGTTAAGTAAGTGATTCGTTTTCTGCATTCTTCTTCTCAGACAAAGCATGTCTAACAAACACCACGAAAATCAGCATAACATCACCATCTCGCTCCTAACATCATTCTCCCAAACTTTTACTTGGTTAAACTTACGAAAGCAGACAATTTTACACGGACTATGAGCCGGCCAACGATTTCTTTTAAAAGAGGGAAAGGAGAAAAGAATGTGTTTCTTACACAAGATGCACTGTAACTAACTCTCTAATGAGAAGCATTTTGTTTCACTTGAGTAGATTTAAGTAAAAATTCAAATGCCGCCCACCGCATAAAAACAACAAAAATACATTTCTTACTAAACATTACCTATTTTCTGTTCACGTTTCTTATAAAGACACGGAATAAGACAATGATGGTACACATTTTGGCTTAATTCACTCAAGTACGATGTTTATTGGACACAAGATGTGGCGCTACTAACAAGGCATGCATTAAAAAAGGGCATTTCTCCTTTTGAAACTTTGTTGTTGATGTTCTGGGAAAGGCCAAGTAGTTAAGGATAATGAAAGAAGTAGTTGAGAATACTTGAGATTCGTTGAAAGAGCAGCGCAAACTGTTTTTCTACACTCTTTTTTAGAGTTGCCCGAGTCAGTCTGCACACCAACCACAAGAATAGACTATTCACCACACGACTCGAACGCTGCCATTTTAGACTTCGTTGATTCTTAATTAGACACTCAATGCGGGAGCATATTATTTGCAACAATGTATGCATATCGTATTTTGTATCATCCGTTAATCCATTTGGCTGCCTTATAAGCCAAAAAACTTGTGTTAACCGCATATTTGCAAGCTGTATCGTATAATGCATGGTACAGTAATATTTCGCCGGTTATGGCGATATGAAAAAAAGTATTTCCTACAAAGTATTTGTATTTGAAGACATTGGTTTTTTATGTGTATTTAAAGTATTTACGTAAACATTCTCATGCGCGTTTTCAGTCATTCGGTACTTGTGTAAAATTCTCTTTTATTGATTCAGGACGTCGTAAATATCTGAAGACTGAAGTGCATCGAGTGGCTTAGTAAATCTTCTTTAAATTGTATTGATCGGTATTAGGAATTTGTATCACGTACTGTGCATGCTTATTATTTATTGCGCACTTTCGTTTTTACATACACGGTGCTTTGTCCAAACTGCAAGGGAAATCAGTATTCATTGGCCCTTTCAAAGATTCATGCAGACGACAGCTATAAAGTTTTCATACTTCCGTTCTTTCTACATGACTGGGAGAAGGTATAGGAAAAGACTCTCAAATCCACGTGTTCTCCGTGGGTATTTCTTTGCATGTGGTTTTATTCGAAGAATGTGAGTTTGTGAGACACGTACTGCTACTATTAAACAATTGCATGCAACCCATGTTATTAAATCTCTGCCTTCAGTCTTCAGAGAAAACAAAAAATCGAAACATGTAACATGTTCAATAGTGGCATTGGGATATAATCACGCTTGTTTGATCGTAAAAGTTTATTATGTAATAACGCATCATTAACCAAAGATTCGGTGTCTGTATCATCCCTTTTCTTATTTCCACAATAAGTTCTTTTTGCTTTCACGTACTGGTGGTGGGGATTGATGTGCAGTGAACTATTGTTTTAATGGCCACCGCCACTGGGTTTTTGTTGGTTACTTTTTCTGGTCTATTGGTAAAACGCCATTTTTTCACACCATTCAGTTTCGGCCAGTTTGATAACTTTGTCGCATTGGTTGCTTTCTAGCAAACCTTTACTAGTCGTATCTGCTGCAAAGAAGTAGCAAACTACAAAAACGTGAACCGTTACGTGTGTGTGGTGTTAGTTTCGAATAATAAAAATTATATTGGGCCTTTATCATGACAAATGCGAGGTTTGTGTGCATCACTAACTGTCCAGTGTAGCAGTTTGGCACATGTGCTAATTTTCGATTTGTTTTTTAAAACAACACAGATGCTGTCAACTGGATTTGTAACAGGGTTATCAGCGGGGATCATGATGATGGTTTCTCCCCTTTTTGTTTGGTCGGGATGCAGTGCAGATTAATAAATTATATGTAAATATCCAGCCAACGTGATCTGAAAAATTTAAAATCGCATGCTTTAAGCTAAAATATTAAGCAGTCGAACTTTTTGCAAACTTTTTGCTTGAAATAAAAAATTAAGTCACGTGTATTGATTACAGTCATCAGTAAATTACTCAAAACGGTACAGTACTTGTTAAGAAAGGTCAAAAGTTATCATCATTTGTATGAAAAAGTTGTTTCAACATCGCATACCGTACGTAACATATACCATGTAACATGATGGATGATGTTCCATCTAATTGGTTTATTTTACAAATAACTGGTATGAATGTTTCTTAATGTACTGTAAATGTACCTAATGCTTCTTATACAAATATGCAATAAAACATAGATATCGGCATTGTTCTAAACTCTTTACCGTGATCACATGACTAAAAGTCCTTGTATGAAGCTTTAAACTATTTCCTTCTCTCTTGACAACCTCTAGATTGTATGAAATAATGGTTCTGATGTACACACTCGTTGTTAGCTTTAAAAATAGGACATGCTATATGATATCATTATATATTGGGCTGAATCAAATGAGCATTTAACATAAATTTATGCTATAAAAGAGATTCATTGAAGACTACTGCCAGTGTGTTGCTACTTTAAAATTGCAGGGACACAAGACGAGACGAGACGTGTGTGTGCTTGCAATTAGCAGTGGGGGAATATCGAATTTCTAATTAATTGCAACAATTGTAGAGTATACCATTTTTAAGACCAATCAATCGTAAACACCGAGAAATTTGTAGCTAGTATTCATGATCTGATCCTCAACTCCCTCAAGCAGTGTATCATTGTTTAGCTCGAATATGCAAATGAGCAAGAGTTACTTTGTTGTAAATGAACTTAGGAAAGGCTTAAGACTAATGATAGCAATTGTGATCCTTTGTTCTCTTTGTAAACACTTATTATCACACGGTGATTTGCTTACTTCTGCCAAACAAATAGTTGTTACTATTGTTTAGCAATGTTAGGGTGCTAAAATATGAACTCAATTGTAAACAAGCATTCAATTCAAAACAAACAAGCATAAAATATTCTGGTCTGATTAACTGAATAGGTAATTATCATTCTTGGTGATAAATGGGAATTATAATAATGTTTCTTGAAAATGCTACATTTTTGCAACTTTGTAGCGTAATCACCTAACTGTGCGTGGTAGGTCGAAGAAAGAAAAATGACATAAAATTTGTTGTTACATTAATATCATTGATTTGTCATTCTAAAGACCCCACCAAGTGTCACATAAAAGGATAACACTTTGATCTTGAAAACATATTTGATGATGAACCCTATGAAGAATGATAAAAAATCCTGTGACTTACGATTGTTATAACATTTTGCATATTTTGCGCATGTGTTTGACCTCAGATGAAAGACATGGGAGATTGATTAGGATGTAGGAAATGTGGATCATGCCATTCATCGTTGAAGAGCAATAAACTAAAATAAAAACAGGTAGAGAGGTGATTCGGTATGTGCGGCGCATGTGCTCATCTCATCACTACAACTCATGTTTTACTGTACGCCTACGTTGCACACACGCACAACGGAATATTCGACTGTCAAATGTTATGGTTGTGTAAAATGTACGTTAAGTCAGTATTCCCACAAATACCACAAAAAATTATATCCTTAGCACTAAAGTGATATTGCATGTACCGTTGGCGTTGGCCGTTACTGTGTGAGTGACAGCTTTCGGCTTCTCACATGAAATCCAAGCGTTCATTCCGCTTTTACGAACAATTTAATTTTTTTATATACATGTAACAAAATATTAGCTATCAGTAATGTGCCATATGTCTAAACATCATGTCTGCTGTCCGTGACTTTTTAAGCACACGTACATATTATACGTATTGGTATAACAACTGAAACAACTTTGCTCCAACACAAGGGAATTCGTGGGTGTTCCATGATCTTTAAAATGCGTCTGACTGATAATGACTTGCTACACACAGAGATGATTATTGTGTCTGACTTTTTCTGGTTGCGCCAGACAAGTTCATTCATACTTCATTTTATATTGTCACGCATGATTTGTCAAGTCATAGTCATGATCACCTCCTAATAATTTCATATTTTATGGCATTGACTTCTTCAATTAGTACTCTCTAAATTAATTTATTGATGTGAAGGCAAATTAGCATTTTAAGCTGGTCTATCAGTCTCAACAATCTTCAGCCAAATAAGGAAAGTTGCCAGCAGGAGATAACAGACCTGAACCGCCACCACTTCCATTTTTAATGGTATTAGACTTTAGTTCCTCTGGTATTTAGCACTTAATAGTACAACATAACAATCAAATCTGCAATAATACCTCGTAATGAACTATGCGAACTACATACATATATGCATAATCGCAAAAAAACCAGCAAACAAACATAAACATGCCCACATCAGAAGACTCGGAGCTACGTAGTGTGATAATGACTTGACAAACAAACAGTGCAAAAAATTCCATTCCATGAAAATTCTGCTTACTTCATGCTTTGTATCATCGTGTCGTGTAATGTATCATTGTGTAATGTATTATTGTGGAGGAACACGTGTTACAGCGTGTGTTCGCAGTATTTTGGTCTTCTCATGAATTTGCAAATGCAAAAATATTTCAAAGAATGCTGAGGTACTCTTACCCTATTTTAAGAATGGGAAAAAGTTTTCGGGCCTCTAAAGAATGCTTGCCGGCCTACCGTACGGTTTTTCTGGCCTATTTTTGAAATTT
>JAQIXX010006233.1:0-12533 GCA_034700605.1 Willowsia nigromaculata
GCAATGTTTTAGCATGTCCTAATTATGTATGCAAAATTTCAGAAATTTCGGCGTACCCCATTGCAAACCTTTCCTATCCGGCATATAATAACACATTTTGATGTAAATTTATTCCCTAAAAGTGTACTCTTTTTCGGTTTTCTACACTTCATACAACATTCGAAAGCTCATTCAAATTTGCATAAAATGCTTATGGAACTAACATAAAAAATAATTCAACTTGTTTCCAAATTGTGGTATTAATTATAATATATAACTAGTGTGTGACATTTAAAGGGCCTTATTCCTTTTTAATGGGGTATGGGCCCACGGCGGTCAGTAAAAACTAATATCATATTTTAAAGCCCTTGTGACGTACATCAATTTTGTCAATGGGCACAAGTCTCAAAAACCTTGTACAAGACCACTTTTGGGCCTTGGAAGTTGGGATTTTAACATTGCGGTAAATGGGGCTAAAACTTGTAGCAATCTGCGGGACCATAGTCAGCGGTGGACACTAACTGCTCATATGTCAATCAACAACCATTTCAAATATAATAATTTTTAAATGTTTTTATTGAACGAATGGTATCATTTGGAGGACTTTTGGAGTGTGTCGAAATGTTTTGATGATTTTTACAAGTTTTAGCCCCATTTTCCGCAATGTTAAAAGTCCAACTTCAAAGGCCCAAAAAGGTCTTGTACAAGGTTTTTGAGGCTTGTGCCTATTGACAAAATTGATCTACGCCACTAGGGCTTTAAAATGGTATATGAGTTTTTACTGACCGCCGTGGGCCCAGAACCCATTAAAAAGGAATAAGGTCCTTTTATTTACTAGTCCAAGAGAAGCTTTATTGAAAAAACATGATCAAAAGTTACTGAAATGACAAAAGTAAGTAAACAAAGTAAACATCAAAAGTAAACAAAATATATTGGTGAAAATAGGTTTTTAAATTTTTAATGAGCTCAACACTATCTTTTGATATTTATAATATGGTGCATTTTATGCAAGAACACTGGTTTTAAAAGTCATGAAGCTTGAAACCCACCAATATTATCAAAATTAGATTAAACCTATGGCCTTTCCCACGATTTTGTTATGCAAACAGTATTACGATGTGAGTAAAATTTGTAATTTTTGAAAAGTGCAAAGTCTTTGCATCCCACAAGTGAAATCGAAATTTTCAATTTGTATTTTACCAGAATTGCTAAATTTGGGCATTTCTTTCAAAGCCGTCACACATGTATTTACAACAGATATCATGTGAATACAGGTCGATAAGGATTTTCAACTCAAGGCAAATGATTCGTAAGAATGATGGTGAAGAGTTTTCATTTAATATAATTTTGGTTCCTAATTTAAAAGAAAATCATTTGTATGACTGGATAAGGGGCCCTCCATTTAGTAAGTGACGCTAAAAATTCAATTTTTGATTGCATCCTCCAGCCCCAATCTTAAGCTTAAAAGGGATCAATTAGTACGTAACGCTAAAAAGCGACTTTTCAGACCACCCGCACTCCATCTCACATTTTAAGCACTGGAAAGGATCTACCCTTTAACATAGGATGTCACCAGAATTCCCCTCACACCCTCAAATTTTACGTACTACATGGATTATCCCGAACAATGGAATGGGAGCACCCTTCAACACGAAGTATCCTTTATGTACTAAATGAATAATCCCTATTGCATACTTTATTTAACATAGCAATATTCATACAAATTATCTAATGACAGAGAGTGGAGCTCTAGATTACCGTAAATTTCCAACTACTCGCCCCTCTCAAATAGACGCCCCGGCGTCTACGGACTAAAAAGGTGACGAATGCTCTTAGACGCCCCTCCCAATTACTAACCCTCTCCCAAATGAAGGTCCCCTCAAAGAATGAATTCTATAGACTATCATATGTACAACTGTGCATATCTGTCTATGTAAATGGATGTAACGACTAAATTGGCCCTCCTTTTGCTTGCTTAAATGTTTATAATTTTGAAATCACCCTTGTACACAAATCTATGGTAGGATTGTATTTTTCAATGCTTGTTATCAAATTACTAAAGGCATAAAAAACCCAGAAGTTGATGAATGTCTCTAGACGCCCCCTCCAAATACTAGCCCCTTTCATATAGACACCGGGGCTTCTCTGGACTAAAAAATCGCCGAACGCTTCTAGACGCCCGGCGTCTAATTGGAAATTTACGGAATGTAATAACCGATATTTATGCTAATGTAACATTTTGGAAGCTTGGAATTTGTTACAAGGATGTTTGTCTAGCTATAGGATTGAAATAAGTTCAATATGACAAACATTCATTTAATTTTTGACTAGCTTTGCAATTGGATTATTCGACTGTAAGGTGAAAGATGACCTTGCTACAAGCAATAAAAATCCATCGAATAGCAAATTACACATGATAAATAGCAAAGCAAAGTCGTTTGTTAAGTCGTGGAGGGAAAAGCCACTAGTCTACAAAATAAAATGAGGATACGAACATTTTTAAATGAAATTGTAATTTCTCTCTAAAATAGGGGGCCTCTCTAGCTCCACACGAAGTGCCTGGAGAGTCCTTTCCACCACGCCACATTGTAGGCTTGGCCCTGGATGAATATGTCCACTCAATTGACTTTTTAGTTTGTACAATGGTGTTGACAACTAGTTGTTGAATATCTAGAAAAAAGGAACCTCTACCAAAAATTGCAATTGTCACAAAGATGCGAGTGGGAGGAAGTTTCAATAAAGAACTACTGCCTGGCTTACTGCACTGGCTTTACTACTTAAGATTTCCTCGGTTTCTATCTTTAGTTGTTAGCATGCGGCGAACTTAACTCTCCTATATTCAAATATTTTGTACACTGACTTACCAAGAAATGTTATGTGATGTAAGTCCAAATTCGTCGACTTTCCATTGAAGGAAGTCACATGAAAATAACTGTTTTTAACGAAAGACACAAAACTATTTGTCATCACCAGAGAAAGTGAATTTAGGATTTGCCCGATTCTTTGATACCTCGCCTATCACAAAATCATTTGGCATGTGAATGAATCATGTAGAAAGAAATCGTTTCATGCTTGCATATTTTTCATGTTTGTCCTATTTTGAACATTTTTGTCATATGTCCTTGGACATGCCTTTTTTAGAGATTTTGTGCATATATGGTCCTATTTAACCTTTTTGCTTATATTTTAGGACATTTTTGTCATATTTTAAACATTGTTGAACTAAAAATAGGACACACTTTCCCAGAAAAATGTTATGAGTAGTTTTGATACCCGCACAAATCAAATGCATACATACTATTTATATTAACTAAATGGCAATGTACCATAGTGCCATCGTATGAGTGAATGAATGTGCCTTAGAATATCTACATGGCATGTAATTTATCAACATCTATGATTCTAGATTTTGTCCCTATTTTACATGAAAATATCCTGCAAAGGAAAATCGAGTAATTTTTAGCATATAATGAATTTTAGAGGACGATCCATGATTCTGTCTACAATTTGAGTTTTCTCAAATCACAATTTACGCAATATTTTTTGTCTCTTGATAGTTGATTACATGTACTTAACTGAAAACATTTCCAGTTTTAAAATATCGTATCGTGTATATATCATTTATTTTACTCATTGATGTACCATGCTCACATCATATACTAAAATTCGTATTATCAAATTATCAAATGTAGCTAAAGTTATTAACGCATCATTTAACACTGGTAAGTTTGGAAAACACAATTGTGCTATTTAGAGCTTTGTATTGTGCCCTTAAGTCTGATTAAATGAGATTGTAGACTACAATTATTTTACTTTCTTCATATACGTTGGGGAAAACGGTGTATCACCTTGCATGCTTTAATAAACAAGGAGAAAAGGATAATGTAACTTGTGATTCTACACAAAACTGGGTTAAGGTTTCCAGATACGTGAAGTAGATTTCAACGAAATTTCAGAGACGCGCCTCAAAATGTACTTTTGTAAACGAGTTTTGAGGTTCAACGTATATGATGTGAACATGGTATATGAATGGGTAAAATAAATTATATATATACGTTATAAAATTTTAAAGTTTGAAATGTTTTTAGTTAACCACATGCAATCAAACATCAAGATGAGAAAAATAATGCGTAAATTGTGATTTGAGAAAACTCAAATTATAGACAGAATCATGGATCGTCCTCTAAAATTCATTATATGCTAAAAAATTATTCGATTTTCCCTTGCGGGATATTTTCATGTGAAATAGGGACAAAACCATGAATCATAGAGCACGAGTTAAAAATATTTCTATCTATATATCATAGAAGGTGGAAACATTTGTAGTATTTTGTTCTTATTTGTGGATTTTTTATGCATATAGTGTAAAAACGGACGAAGATTAGTCCTACTTTGTCATATTTTGCCGATTTTGCAAGCACATAAAGTAAATATTTGCGAAAATTTGTCTTATTTATGTCCTATTTTGCTGATTTTTCATGCATATTTTCTCAGTTTTCTTGCATGTTTCCTCTTTCTCTGCTCATGACTTTATAAACTTGCAATCACAAAGTCGAAAATACCTTTCAAACGAGATACTGTGATGTGCTTTACCAGCATGGTTGTAGCCACATTTGGTCTTCGAAGCTCTTCCTATAATGTATCGACCAAAAGAAAATAATTGAAGTCGTTCAGGGTTTGCATACATGACGAATGCTCCAGTTTTTGCAAACTTCTATGCATGATACTACAAGTTGATTTGACCAGCACGGTATATAAATTAACAAGTTACAATACCTTACAAATGAAGATTCAGTAATTTGCGCTGAATCATCTTTTGACTGCTTCAGGTGTCTTTGAGAGTAAAGTTTGTAAACTACAGCCAATTTTTGTTGTTTTGAGAGAAGTAGTTGTCTTTTGAACTGTTTTCCGGAAACGTTATTGATTCTAATTCTAATTCTACCAGGCAAAACATTTTGGACATTTCTGCAAGCATCGATATTTTCCTGCGATTCTTTTTGCAAAAAACCAGCCAAATATATTTCTTTAACTCCAAGGTTGAAAGAGATACTTTAATATATGACCTTTGACTCATCGTGATTTGTCGATTTGTCCATTTTACATGAAAATACCTTGGAAGGTAAAATCGAGTAATTTTAAATCAGGCATGGGTTATTTCATGGGCTGAATTGAACCGGTATTAAATTGTACTTATTTTTAGGTGGATTTTTAGTGATTTTACCCTTCAGCCATTTCGGGTTAGATAAAATCAGAACGAACCCATGTGTCACCATTGAAAACAAGATATGCATTCAAGTTAATGCATTCAAATACATCTTAACCCATAAAGTACATTTAAGCCCACTTATTCAGTAAACCCGTTAATACCCGTGCCCAGCGGTTTTTTAATTATAACCCTACTAACTATAACTATTTGAAGATAATAATCAGTTGCTCTATCTAAAATGACCTTATTCTTCTTAAATGGATTCAAGGCGTCTAGGGTCAGTAAAAACTTACATACATTTGAAAAATTTTGTGACATGTATCAGTTTTTTCAATTGCAACAATGTACAATACCACTCCTGAAGTTGATCCTGCCGGTAGCTGCAAGTTTTAGCCTTATTAATCGCAATGTTTAAAACTTCAACTTCAGAATTCCCAAAATTCAATTGTACGAAATTTTTGAGACTTTTCTCATTTATAAGGAACCAGAGTCCAATAAAGAGGCATAAGGTCCTTTAAGATTCTTGAATTATGATTTATGCGGTTTCTGTGTTCAAAAGTTTGATATCATGTAAATTTCTAAAAACATAAATACATTTTAAACTGTAAAATATCATAAACGCATATTCTGAATCCTTAGTAACACTCTGCCACACACAATGCCTTGATTACATTATTTACGCACGCATGAAAAGTCGTTAAAAAGTACATATCAAATTTGGCTATGAAATTTCTTTCAGTTCGATTTCATACATCAGGAATCGACAACCCAGCTTCCTGACAAATATGAATTACATTATATTAATCTGTTATTCTTGTTACTTAAAAATTTCTAGGGGATGCCCGTATTCCTGAGCATTAATCAAGCAATTGAAATCATTTGAGACTATAATTTGGTTCAGTCACATTTACACAAACGGAATTTTTAAAATGAACGATATGGGGAAATAATTTTAATCGCTTCACACAACCGTGTTTCAACACATGTGTACAGTTCCAATGCAGTACATGAAAGAGGAAGTTTTGTAGAGTATGCGGGTAAAGATTTGCTCCATAAAAGTGAAGATCTGGGGAAGCTACAGCAATTATGACCAGCGAGATCCTCATTTGCCCGGAAAAAATAAAATGAACTTTTAAGAATTTTTAAATATTTCATCAATATTTTCTCAGTTTTTCTTATCAGATCAGCTTCTTATTGAGTATTTCAGACAATTCACCAACACTGGGCACAAGTTTTACACGTTGCCACGACTGAGACCTCCAAATATACAGTGGTCACTTAGTACTTCCGGTTTGGATTAAATGGGCAGTTTATGCAAACTTGTCCAAAAAGCCTTTCGACACAATATTTTATGGTAAACAAGCACGTAAAAATTTAAAAATCCTTAAACTTTGACCATGAAATCTATAATAAATTGTGAAAAATGGTCCATATCAGACCCTTTTGTGATTTGCAGACGTAGGATCGTAAACTCGTACAAAAATGCCCAAATCGCTTTTTTTGTTTTAATACACATTAATCACTCATTAGAGTCGATTAAATCTGGTTATGGGTCCATTAGGACGAATAAGTTACAAAAATTCCCAAAATATTCGTTATTTTGTGACAGCCAATTTTTGGGGGGTTTAGGAATTTTTATGTTACTCTGACATAGAACAATATATGAGTCCAAACCTTTGCGTTTAAAAATGGCATGAGTTACTCTATATTATGTGTAAAAACCAGAATGATCGCAACTAGGTATTCGAAAATATCAAAAAAACAAAAATTATTCCTTCCCTGTTGGACAGACTGTAGTAGCCGGAAAACAAAATCTGAATTCGATCTTACTAGTTTATGATCGTGATGAAAAACTAATTTGTCATTTTAAAATTATACGTGAGTATTTAACATTCCGTCACTCCGCTTATCTACAATGCAATGTCGTATCTATCCTTAATAAGCGTAGAATAAACTTGTTTGACTGTACGTTTGAAAATCATTTTTGTTTTTCTAAAATTGTAGAAAATATTTTTTAAATACATTTATTAATGTTTATTATCACTTCCATACTTTATTAAGGAGCGTAAGCTTCTTATTGGTTTCGTTCGTGTCTGTCCGTCTGTCTGTCCGTCTGTCTGTCCGTCTGTCCGTCCAGACGATATCTCTCGAACGCGTTATCCGATTCGCTTCAAATTTGGTACACAGGTACCTTAGACCATGAGGAGGAAGCCTATTGATTTTCAGGCTCATAGGTCAAGCACCTTCGAAATGACGGGCACCTTAAGGTACCTATCACTGAGAATTCATAGATAAAAGCATGCTAGGAGGCTGGAAAAGAGTACTCGGGGGTTTTTGAGGGCGCTCTTTTCAAATCTGTTGTCACCTTATCCCCTAATTATGGTTGTTTCTTTGTCAATGGGTGCTTACGCTCCTTCGGTACCCCGGTTGTACCGGTTTATTAATATCATACATTGGCAGTTTTCATTTGCTAGTTTTTTTGTCTTTTAAAGATATTTTTAGGTATGTAGATAGCTTTGTAATATTTTTGTAGACTTTTTAGATTGAACTAAGCAGAAATATAAGGTCTGATCTTAAAACATCAGTTATTGCCTACTTAACGAAGACGATTGTTTTTTGGTCTAACTCTGCAAGCTTTTTTCCCAAGCACATAAGCCCTACCTTTGGATTAATGTAACTTCTATAAACTTTTATGGTCTGCCACTTTTTCCGTTTTTTGACTCCACTGTAATTATGGTTAATGAATGAATGAAGCTTCAGCATAACTAAGCTTATTTAAGCTTCCACTGCAATTATCACATGGTGAATGAAGAAATTGCAGTTCTGTAAAAGCCATGTTTTCCTTAAACTTACAAATGCAAATAAATGAATTTTTCAATTGTAAAATGCAATAAGCTGAAACTGATTCAACCGAAAAAATGAGACATGAATTAATGATAACTATGTTTGTTCGAATTCAAATAACACATTGTTCTATTAGGAATCATTAAGCTGAAGACCCATGTTATGCTTGCATATTGGTAGATAAAACCTTGCTGTAATGTAAGGTTTAAATTTCAGAATACTACACTATATAAAATATTGAAATACATTCTGTTTTTAAGTCATATTGCTTTTGCTGCTAAGCTACAATAGAAAAAATTGAAGTGTTTAAGAGGAAATGACCCATTTTTAGGTGGTAAGTTACCGTGGATTCTTTCCACCTAAAAAATGACGATTAGGGGAAGATAAACTACACGAGGTGGAATTCTTTTTAGTTTAGCGGGTGAGAAATCTTCTCCCTTAGAGAATTATCACATCAGTTAAACAATCTCAAAGAACCTGCCAAACTGCTCCATTTTTTTCTAATGAAAATGTATTCCGAGTTTAACAAATTGCTTTGCTGAGCTAAATACCAATAAAAGGTAAAAGGTATATTTTCTTCAAATAATTAGCTTCCTTTACTATAATTTTCTCAAACATATTAAGCGTTACTTTCATTGTGAATATATTTGATGGCTTTTGTTCACTATTCAGCAATGCCAATGTGGTGTGTATTTCTGTAAGTATCCCGATCGAAAATAATTTATATTGCTCCTTTAACTTCCACAAATTTGACTTTTTGGTGTTTTGGTATGCCTACTACGATTCATCGTAAATTCTCTTTAATGTTGAGATTTCAGCAATATAATGAAATGATGCATTTATTTACGGCTGTCCTTTATGCGATTTATTTAGTTTCCTGAAAAGATATGTGACTTTGTATTAGATACACGTCAATAATCTCTTGTATAAATAATTAAAAAGATTGGTCACGGGAGACGGGAAGAGTTAATATTTTTTACAGATATTCTAGATCATTTGAATTTTTTTTGTACCATCGCTATTGAAAAATATTCCGTAGGAGCTACAAAACATATATTTGCACATTTTATTAGTAGTGTTTATTAGGCTATGGCCCATGAATGCGAAATAACAATTCAAAGTCATCGAATGTCGTTTCAGTGGTTATTGTATGTATTTATGGTTTGATTTCTCTGAGACTGTCTATTAGTCTTGGACCGCTCCTGATTTGAATTTTTTTTAAACCGGGATCCATTTTAGCTCCTTTAGAATCGCCAGACCCTGGCAAAGCTTGGCAGACACCCTGCACATTGCCAAATAAATTAATTCGTTCAAAATAGGAATTTAAACTTCTTGAATCTGTGAATACGTACATTTTTTAATTTACCATCATTATGGTGAAAACTAACACAATAAGAAATGTGTGATATATAGTCTTCATGGTATACTTCCTTCAAATGCATTTATCCTTTAATTGTGAATAATTTGCATTTAAGCGTTTCTGAGCAAGTATAATTAAATAAAAACAGGACGGCATATTATAAAATATTGTACTGAAATATTATCCTTTTCTCTTCTTATTTCCTAAGATATAAAATGGGAAACCAAGTCAATTTGAACCAGAACAGCAAACATGTAAACAGCCATGAAGCCTATACGCGAGACACTTATCCATATTTTTACAGTAAACAACTCCAGCTATTAGTTGATTCCATGTACGATTTGCATGGATGATAAGATTGGCAGAATAGTTCTGGAAATACAGAAGGGAAATACGCACACATGAAAGAGGTAATAGCTTGTTGTTCATCTGCCGACAATGTCGCTCCCCCTAGTCTCTTTCTTTCAGAAAGCGATACTATTATTGATATGAAGTGAAAGAGCGAAGCGGTGCTTACCTGTTGAATGCCGGAGTAGCCTTTCCTTCTAGAGTGCTTGTTTCGTTGAAAAGTGAAATTAAGTGATCAAATTTCCGTTCAAAATATTACAGGCGGCTGCTTCGGCTTTGATATGTAATTTCAAATATTATTTTACCTAGAAAACGAAAGCCCATTTAACCCTTAAAGAGAAAATGACATTTCAAAATGTAGCCTTAAACACAGTGTGTATGTATGTTGCAGGAAACATGACGAATTTCGAACTTTCTTCCTGATTGATTTGGTGCGTTCTTAGTGTATTTCCTTCATAATTCATATTTGATTTTATTACGATAAAACATTTCACATGTTTAAAATAGCACAATGTAATCTCTAAAATATCCATTCATTCTTCGTAAACTTCTAACCATAAGATGTTTGGCTTCCACTATCAAGACTAATAGTAAGTTACAAAATTTTGAGTTTGTGGGAACATGAATGCATCAAATGGAATTGTGATTGTGACTGTTGCTGTCTATAAAAGTATCAACAAAAAATGCTGGTTTCCATACAAAAAGACAAAAAGCCTCAGTGAGAAATGATAGTACGCCTTGTTTTTTTGTGCTCATGCACGAATTCTTCTCAACGCAGGTTTATTAAATATATGTTATAAATACATTCATGCATTTGTTCATATGATAATAAAGTAATTGTCAATTCTTTAATTTCTTTAAAAGTTTGAATAAGTTCGACAAACTTCATGGCATATTTGCAACTGTTCCTTACATCCTATTAATTTTGACATAATATTGGTATTAGTTGGATTTGTTGCTTCCACTAACAAAAAGTACTGCATTATGAGAACTTTCCGAGTGTTTTGAAAATTCATGTTGATAATTTCCAAGATATGATATGCTTTGTTTCGAGAAAAATGTAATTTTTCAAGCCACAATAATGGATTGTCGAGTAGGGGGCAAATGGAAATAAGAAACTGTAGTAAAAGATGACATGTTAAGCATTTTCAAGAGAGCCGAAGCACTGACGATGAGATGTAACGGTTTATATTAGGCTGATGAATGAGCTCATCAGAGTAACATTTGCAGATTAAACATTTGCACTTTGGTGCATAGTTATCCTCCCTAATATTTTATTTGCTATGTACCATAATGTACATTGGCAAAAGCTGTCCATTGATAATCTAAAATTTCAAGTCTACATGAAAAATTATTGCTACAAAATATGCACATGTGCAGCATATATTTGATTCAAAGTAAAAGATAAAGCTGGAATATAAAACCAGTTTAAGATGAAAGCATGTTGGAATAAAATGCATTGTAGAACATGTGAAGTAATAATAAGCCATGCACAAAACTAGAGATCAACAGAGGTTCAGATGCAATACGTTAAGGCAGGCAGACTCAATAAAACTTGCAAGATGTGCAGTTTTTGGAATTCGTTTTTGATTAAAGTATTTCGTCTTAATTCAACTAAAATTGGATGGGAGGTATAAGGATCTTCAGCTGTGAGTATCAGAGTATTAAAATTACAAAATTAAATATTAAAGTGTGAATTAACTTTTTATTAAATATTTAAGGACGTGTGCACTGCACTTGACATTTTGCGTAACATAAATAAAAGCTTTTTGCAGCTTTCTTGGGTTGTCCAGTTTATTGCTGGATAGCTAAAAAATGTGAAAATGCATCTGTCTTAGTCCATAATTTATGGTTTTATCAATCAGCAAGTGCATGAAAATAGCATATCAGCTTATCATTCATAATGCCACTGCTGCTAAACAAAGTATTAAATTATTTCGATGATGCATAAAAATACGAGCACAAGCCTCAGCGCATTGTCCCGTGCAAAATCTTAACACAAGATGCAAAAATAAAGGTACAAATATGTACATTCCTAGAAAATTATTTCAATCATTGTTTATTCATCGTTTTAATGACCTATATGAAAACTTGGATGTAAAACTCATGATTTAGATCTAAACACTATTAAAAGATAGATATTTTCATTTGTGTACAGACTAATCGTAAGTAGGCGTAATTTAAAATAAACACATATTTGCATTATGTGGTTGCATAAAGTTGTAATATTGTTTAGACTGTAAAACATCTTGAAAAGTTGGATGTATAATTGATTCAATCAAAATTCACAAAAAATAAAGAATGCTATTGAAATACGATTGCACAGAAATAGTTATATAATTACAATTGCTCAAAAGAATATAGCCAGCATACCTCGACCATTCCACTTTACCGTATAAAATGTAAGTTTAACTTATAAATTACTTAAGTAAGTTATAACAATTGGAATGCCTCACACAATAAGAATATCCCAATATTCGTAATATTTTAAAGATTGTCTTCTGCTAGTCTGATTCCTGTAATTAACTTTGGTTCCGCGTACTCGTCCACATCCTCCTCGTAATACTCATCGAAACCAAGGAGTTCATTTTCTTCGTGACTAGTAGTTCCATTCATGTCTTTTAAGCTATTTAATTTATGCCGTTCCTCCACTGAATACTTATTTTGAACACTCTTCTTTCGACAAAATGTGTAGATGAGTGTTCCTACGGAAACTGTCATGCAGAGTGTAATTGCCCATGCGGTATACCGGTATTCCGCAGTTCGTTGAATCTTCTTTAGCAATGGAACCTTGAA
>JAQIXX010006234.1:0-12531 GCA_034700605.1 Willowsia nigromaculata
ATATCATCCTCCACCACCTCCACCTTGACTTCTGTCGCAGCAGCGTAATCATCGTAGTCGTATCGTTTGTGCGTGAAAAGGAATGATTTGGGCATGGTCGGAAACAAAAAATGATTTTTATTCGATTGAACTGAAAAGCTTCTCAGCTATCAAATTTGAAACCATAATCAATAGTTTTGCAGAGAAACCACTGTGCGCTGTCTGTAGAGTGCACTTAAAAACTGAAACTTTCAAGTAGATTAGCTTCTCTCGGAAAAATTGCCATTGGAAAGAAACACTTGCTCATCTTTTTTCAGTAATGACTAGTGTTACAAGCTCGAGAAAGAGATTGGTCGGTTTATCTGCACACACCGACTTTGACTACTGCTGACACCAACGGCTGTTCTGAAACGCTTGCTCACTTGTGCTCTGTATATTTCACAATATTTTTTTGGCTCGTTCATCGATAATGATAATATTATATGTAATAATATATAAGTTTTTTTGGCAACATTTCTCCATCTCTCTTCTTCTAGCCCATCATTTCCCACCACCACCTACTATACATGTACATATTATTTCCGAACACAAAACGTTCCAAATGGAAGACGTCAGGCGTCAACTGTGAGAGAACCGACTGCTCTAATATAGTGACTGACTTTCTGTAAGATTATCAACGGGAAACGTTATGTAAAAATTTTTTTTAGTGCTCTGACTCTACTTATTTCCCAATGACGACAATAGTAAAATGACTTGTTCTCTTCTGCTCGAGCAGTTACTTGATACGATACTTTTGGTGAAACTGGTGCTGGCTCGCCAAAAAGCCAACTGTTGTCTCGACAGCGTCATCAGCTTCCGAAACCGCTTGTGCTTCATGATGATGATTAAGACGCTGATAAATACAGTGGATAGCTTTCTTGCTTTCATTAAAGGTTAAACGTAAGCCATGCGTTCGAGAAGCAACTGCGACGTTGATAAGAGGACAGCATGATGATGATCATGATCATCTTCTCGAACTGCTACTCATATATAAAGAGATATAGAGAAGAAAAAAAACCACCACCAGGAGCGGAACAGAGGTCGGTTGTCGGTGGTGGTGGCTTTTTCAGCTTTAAAGGTTTTTTGGACGTCACGTTGTTGGCGTCTCTCTTCAAAAAGATTCTTATAATTCCGATTGCATGCCTTTCTAAGAAAAGTGGTTGTTTTGTTGGTTTAACAAGTAGTACTTTACGAGTATATGAATAATTTATTTTTTTTCAAGAATTTTTATTTATTTAAATGCTTGGCAAGGAAAACTGCTACTTCTGCTGTGCTCGAGAACAGTTTCAATTTGTTTTATGTGTCTTTGGTTTATGGCTTGGTGGTGTGTGCAGAGAGTTGAGAATTATTTGACGACAAGAGAGTTGTGACTAGTTGTTGATGATGTGGGGAACAGCCACTAGTTGACTATTATTGAGCACTAGACTTCTTCTACTTTAAAAATTGTATTTTCTCGAGAGAGATAACTTTTTGAAGAATGGCAAAAGTCAAGCCAGTGGTGGTGACGTAGCTTTTGGCTGAGAGCTGACTGGTCCGTGCCACACACAACACTTTAAGAAACTCCACCGAGAAATGAAAGTGGAGGCTTTATCGCCACTGTGACGATTGGAAATAAAAGCTTTTAAAAAAGCTGTGCTATCTGGCTCGTCGTCAGTAGCCGACTACCGAGTGGGTTCGAAAAGCAGATACAATTTAAGACGCAAGAGGAGAGGTGAAATACAAGGAGGTAAATAAAGGAAAAAAAGAAGAAGACACTATCTGTGTGCTCGAAAAAGGGTATATGGAAATATTCGTGTAGAGCATTCATTTACATAATATTCTAATTATCTGTGAGAAGAGATATCAGGATTTCAATGGGTTTCAAATGCGTACATGCATATCCTCATCTCTAAGGCATGTAGGTTTGAAAAAAAATGTCCATGTGGACTACTGACAGAAAAAAAATGTTCGAGAGAAGCAGAGGAGGCTTTCATGTATACATTGTTGTACATAGTTCGAATACATACACACGACTCTTTTTTCAGTTTAAAAGGAAGTAAGATCAAGATGATGATGATGATGAGTAGCGAGACGTTGAAAAGGATGTTGAGACATTATTTTAACGTAAATGTTTATGCATGAAAAGTTGTATGCGACTGAGATTTGTATGTAGTACGTGAATAAACGAAATGTTTTGTTTGGATTTGGATACCCCTCAGACATCTTGGAACGGAGAGAACAAATGAATGAGAGATTTTGAAGCATTCAACAGGCAAGGGTACTTTCCTGAGGAAGGGGGCATTTTCATAGCTCAAATGTGACAGATCATAAAAGCATATTATGAGAAATGGGATTCAAACAAATCCAATAAGCGTTTTGGAGATCCACATCTTGCCATTTAACTTTAATGTGTAGGTATTTTAGGTAGTTAGGTACATTACCAATATGTAACTATCTATACCAAGAAATATAAAACATAGAAATTCAGGTAATCTTATATGCGGGCATCTGCTACAGAGAAGACCGACTTGCTACAGGCTATACAGCCATTTCTTCTGGCAGCATGTTGCATCTCTTCATCGCATCCGCTTCTTTCATGGTGTCTCTTTCTCTCCTCAAGACTGTGAATCAGTGATCCAACTTGTTAGCATTGACGAGATCCAAGGTGGCTATGTACCTACATGAAATGCGCATATTGATAAACGCCTTATCACTTCTCAGTTTCCGAATTTAATAGATGAATATTATGACTCATCAGAAGGAAATAATTATGAATATCACAAACCCATTTTCCCTATCGCAAATTATAAATATTTCTGGTTGATTTCGTCTACCTACCTACATGCATAAATTAAGTCGCTCTGATAGAGATCGAGAGACACGGACAAACATGAAAATGCCTTCTTTGATCTTTGTCACCATCATGAATACTATCTTGTACGGAAGTTATCTCTCCTTCTCGTCATGCTTATTTCGGAAGACTGCATCATTTGAAAAGGGAAAATTCCCGTGGAACATTTGCTATCCGTTTTTGTTAAGTGACACATGTGTGCACCGTCACAATGCCTTCGTTAACATTACATGCTATAAAAGATTTTATACCACCGTACCTCCCACCCACAATAATCAACTGGAAACTGCATAAGAAGATTCAGTAATGAGTTGTCTGTGTGATGTGGATGCATGCTACATAAGTATTAGCCAACGGTGCATAACCCCCCGAGAAAAGTAGCAGTAAAGATTGTAAATTAAATACATGTGGTCTCATCCTCCGACGCATCTCCATTTCCACTCTCTGCTTTTCTTCCTCTCACAAGCAATACAAGTGGTAGTCATATTCAATCACTCAAGATATAAATGTAGAGCAGCAGTGATGCTGGTTGTAAAGTGGCATTCTGGGATTTATACATTTTCTACGTGAAAATCAGGGAAAACGTTGAAAGGGGAAAAATAAAGAGAAGGCATACCCGTCGACATGTGAAGATGATGACTCAAAAGGACTTTTTTTTCTTGAATCTTTCTTGTACACTTTTACACTATATCCTTTTGCACCCAAAAGTCCAAATGTCTGGATATATTGACAGATAGATAGAATCTTGCAGCATGCGTTTAAGTAGAGTTCTGTACACGAACGACTCGAGACAACGACAGCATTTTTTGTGCATGACCAAAACCACCCAAAACTGAATCAAGCAAGGCTCGAAAAACTCTGAAAAAAGAACGGAACAACCCATTCATCTATCCAAACAAAAATATACAACCATGAAAACTACTGAAGCGAGCAGAAAGTATGGTAGAAGGAGATAAAAACTGGGATGCTGCCTTTTGGTTCCTCTACAACTGTTGCACATTTTTGAAAATGCACAAAGCACACGACAAAAATCTTACGAGGTACTGATTGAAAGAAAGCAACTCTTTCGATTTTAATGATTGATCTTTGTTCATGTCCTTTTTTGAATGGAATTTTGAAGATTTAAAGAAATTCAAATGAATCAGTGAATGAAATGAAACAAAATTAGGATATATAAATGATGACTGATGACTCATAATTTACCGTTATTTTTAAAATCTATCTATATTGACTACTTTAATGATTCATTGATGAAGGATTCCGTTTACAGTCCAGTTTGCCCCGATTAATATTTTCTTTGAAGGAATCATGAAGACATTCACACCATTTCAATTTTGCACTTCCACGGAAATGCGGAGAGATGAAAAAGGCTAGTATTGTTGCACTTACATCATCTCATCATCGCAGTAGTTGGTTTGCTTGTCCTGTCCAAAGGCAAGATTTTATTGTCTCAAGGACTGGTTCTTAAGATGCGGAAGTCGAAGTGAAATGGATTCGGAAAGTCCTCTACATTGAGAGGTAGTAGATCCTTTTAGAAGAGGGGAATGTGGATGGGGAGGATGGAGGAAAATTGTCAATAGATTAGTGATAGTGAGTTGAAGTTGACTCATGTTTTCCGGTAGGAAGCAACTGACTCTAACGTATCCAGTCAGACAAAACGCATAAGAAGATCATTGCACTCAGTCAGTTCCAAATATTATTATTACCTTTTACAGCTATGTACTGATTCCATTAAACTCGCAAGGCTTATCGTCATTGTCATGATGCTTCTGACTTGTTCTGTGCATACCATGCGTGGAATAAAATCTCCGAGATCGAAAAATTCAAACATAATGAGCCAAGCTTTTGCGATACTACTACTGAAGCACATCATTGAAAGAAAATAACGATCATTGATACTAAAATGCCCGCATATGTTTTCGGATGTATGAAGCATAAATGAATGGACACTAATGAATGGTCCCACATACACACTCACACAGTCTTCGAGAAGAATGAACAAACATTTTTCCGAACCCTGTCAAACAACCTTCCTTAGAACCAGCCAAATGAACCATACGGAGCAGCTGCCGGGAGGATTTTGAAGAGAAAAGAAATGAACATTCACTATATCATGATGAATGATTATTATCTTCGGATATAAACCATGAAGCATGTTATGGAATGCATATATTTTGCAGTGTTCACCAACTGTATATTATTGTCTGTTTGAAAAATGCTATGGATGATGTATGTATGAACGCATGTATTTATTTTGCATGGGAAACATGCTCATCTTCTTTTAACCCTTCTTCCATTTCCGTTCTACCTTCTCCTCTGCTCTGACAATAACAACCGTCGCATCTCGCCACCACCATATCGTCATCATGATCGTCATGATGCTCGCTTTTAAAAGTTTTGAAAAACAACCACTACACCTCCAGACACAACGTCGTTGTTGTAACAGTAATAATGTACGTGGTTGCAACGGCACACTCCACTGGAACAACATGAGCCATCATAAAGCGGAATTTGGAAAGGGGAGAGGAAGACAAGAGGGGAAAAAGAAGATCCAAAAATGGAACAATTTTTAAAGTCTTGAGATTTATAAGAAAAGCACTTCTCTCTCTCTTCCTCCGCGTTGTTGTGTTGACTGATAGAAGCCTGCTTAGTGGAAATAACGACATCAGTGCATGAGCTAAAGTATGTCGTCGTTTGGAAGGGAAGAGAGAGAGAGGACGGAAGGAAGAAGATTACGGGTTTGAAAGAAGTGGAAATGGAGGGGAAGGAATGTATAAATTTTAAGATTTTTGAGAGGAAGTATGAGTATGCAAGTGGGACTAACAAAGGGTGAGAGAGAGACGCACTTTAAAGGTAGTAATATGAAGTGTAGGTGGACTACATGGATTTAAAAATAGAACTGTACCGTTAATTAAAGAAACTCTCTTTTCTCATCCTCACGTTATCTATGAAGACCTTTTAACAATTTCAAAGTATTCCCACTTCCAGTTGTACAATGGAAGTGAGAGCAGAGATACCGTTGTAAGTGGAAGGCAGATAAGCGTGGAAATATCGCTCACGATTTTTCAAAGTGATTAGCGACAGTTCATTATCTACTACGCTGATTACTGGTAGCGGTTTTGTCGCTTGAAGAATTCAGAAATGATTTTTCATTGTTTTGAACTCGGCAATTCATGAAAATTTATGCTTTCAAAAAACAGGAGAAAAAAAGCCACGAGCACTAAAGAAGATGAACAAGTTTTGAATTAAGAGAGGATGTATGGATTATTTACATGACATGTTTCCTTACTAAGAAAATCTGGATATACTTTTTTATTAATGATTTTCCGGATGTACGTTTCATTTATACTTTTAGCTTTTCAAAAAACCCTTTTCCCAACCACCAGTTTACAACAGTATTCCAGAAAATAACACATCTTCAAGTTTCCAAAATTATGATTTGTTCGAAACTGCTGGTTATACGTTTACGCTCATGATTTGCGCATACTGTAATCACAGCTAGTACTAAAAGAATGAAAAAGATTACAGCATCACTAATCATCATCATAATAGGATATCATTCATTGAAAAAAAATGAGAAACGCTTCCTCCATGTTCATCACCTCTCATCATTCTGAGAGTTTGCATATGTGAGGATTTTAAACAAGTTACGTTTCTTGTTGAATTAGCCACTAAACAACTGCAGCCATAATAGAATCTAGGCATCTGTTCCATGTTCCGTTTTTCCTCCAGATTTATTAAATGCCGACGAAGGAGTTGTTGGAGTGAATGGATGATGACGATGTTGATGTGGAAATCATTCCTCTTTGCAGAGAAAACTATCAGGAATGCATGTGTTCATATCCTAAAATGCCTATAGGGTTGTTAGTTGTATGGTGGTGCTTCATTTCAATAATAAACCGTCAAGAAGAAGAAGGAAAGGAAGAAGCGACAAAAAAAAGTCTTTGAAAGAATAAAAGGAAGCAGGAGAAAAAAATATGGAGAAGGGGAGAAAGAATGAATGCTCGAGAAACTAAAGATGTGCTTTTCTGTTTCAGACACGTGACATGACATGACACATGGCTCGTGCTACTAGTGCGGTGGTTCGTATCAGAAACAAAAATACATTTTACTGACGGTATGGTGGTGTTGGTGTTCGAAAAGCATGATTTAATGTAGTGCATCCATAATATGTTATTCATGATGGCATAGTAGTAGTATGATGAACCCCTTCTCTCGTTAAAATCTTACAAAAGGGGAATCAGCACTGAATGAGTATTTTTGGTCATTTCTCAGTTTGCTTTTGAATTTTGTTTTATCACCAGAAATAAGTCAAATGTCACCATAATGAACTGATTTGGGGGAAGAGAGAGAGAGAGTACAGTAATAAATTGAATGGTTAAACAACTGGGAAAAATTTAAATAGCAATAATATTCAGTGCAGAGGAGAGGATGAGCAAAAGGGTGTGGAGCATACATATATACCTAGTAAACCTGGTAGAGTGTCTTGTAAAAGTGGTTGTTTTCTCGGATAAGAAGGAGAAGAGATGAGCAAGATGCATGACAAGACAACTTTCTCAGTGAAGAGTATTTCACTTAAATGCCTTTTCGAGAAGGGTGCAGATGTGAATGCAATTATTCTAATGCCAGAGCAGAAATAGCAAGAGATACCAGTGGCATGATGTAAATGACAAGAAACTGAAAGAAAAAAGGAAACATGAACGAACACCCATCTGTTCGAAAGTCCTATTATTCGAGAGGAGAGGGAGATCGAGTGGCATGGCACGACATAGAGCCATATGCCTGTAAAAGTAAGCAAGGTAATGTGTGCTGCTATTTGAATATATAATCTAGTCACAGTGACAGTTGTTCTTATAGCTTTCCATGCACATTTGCTGAGTTTTATGATTGGAATGATGATGAGCCATGCAAAATAATGATGATCTATACGTACTATGTGCTTATAAGTTTAGTTGGTTGGTTTGGTAAGTGAAGGAGTCAAACTTCATGATATTCGTTAGACATGAGGTGGGGAGCCACTTTTTTCATGGGAGCACCTTACAAAATATGCACCTACTTCAAGTAGACAGCCACTAGAGATTCCAGTGATTTTCATATTAATGTAGCTAGTCTCTTTATTCTTAGGAAATATACGCAATTCAGAATATGAATAGCTAATTACTTATTGGGGAACAATGAGACAAGAACAGCTAGTTAGTCAGGTATTTTGGCAGCTTTTGGTATCATGTACCTATGTATGTAATTTGAATGTAGTTTTCAAAGATGAAACAGAAACCCAAACATCAACTAGTTGCCGTGTTCGAAAGCACATTCAGCATATTCCGTCGAAGATATTTTAAGGCATTTTTGCATTAAAAATCCAATTAAAACATTATCTTATCACAAACGTTGTAAAACAAAATTTTCCACTTGAAATCAATAAAAGGAAAAGGGACACAAACCAGCAGATTTTTAAGCAACAAAAATGGGATTTCTCAGTAGTAGCACATGCCACCATCATACCACATTACAATGCAAATGCATTCCGCCTTCATGATCGTGTATACTAGTGCTGATAAAAAATCAGTATCATTTGCATTTAGAAAGGTTCGAAAAGCATTATACGCATTCAGTATTCATTCCCAACCTTGTGTTCCGACCACCAACCAACTAGTGGTGATAATATGATTGTAATGCAGTGGTTGAATTGGATCTTCCCATTTCTCAGATTTTCCATGTGCTTCTTCCCAACTGCCACCTAAACTGTGAGCTATGCCATAGGCATTTTTGTGAGTCTTCTTTCAAAGCCGCTGATGGTATGGCGCTATGGCGCATGGCATGTCTGTGATGAGGTAGCAGAATTAGTAATAAAAAAGTTTGTAATGGCAATCCTTCAGAAGGTGGCATTTGGAATTTCTCATTCCTCACCAGAAACAAGTCTGTCTATTAAAAGCTTTTTCCTTATTTTTCCATTTCCTACAAATGCCTGCACTCTGCACACACATGTAAACCAAGACACAGGTATCTGATCTCTTGCTTCCATTTGTATGCTCAGTACTCCATGAAATCATTCGTAAGATTAAAACAGAGAAAATGTATTGGAAATGGGGCCAAAAAAATCTCATCTTATTTATCCGAGCTAATACACAGGATTTTAAATGCATAATAACTTACACAAGTGGATTCTTGATCCATCCATTAAAATGAGTAGGTATGTTTTTGGTAAATATTGAAATGTGTGGACTGATGACAAAGGAATACAATATTATTTAGAAAATCGAAAAAATATGGGCAATGAGAAACACATTTTCTCTTCTGAACAAACAGCACTACTGATTGAAGATGCAGATTTCCGAATGGAATGAAAGCAAATGATGAAAATTCTACATCTTCTGCGAAAACCTCAGGCATGGCTCGTTTGGCAGATTGGATTTTTATTTCTTAATCAATCTTCCACAAAACATGCAGCACATCACGTGCGTACATAATTCACCGAGAAAAGGGGAAAGCCAAAGCCAAGCCACATGTGGATGAAATTCTTATGTGCGTTTCCCTTCTTGCGTCTGGTTTCTGATTTCACCATTGTAAAATGACTTTTCTTCCTATAATATCAAGTTTTTCTTGAGATGATCATCATGTTTCCCCCCAAAAAAACAGCATCAACCAGACTCTGAGACTGAATGACTGACAGATTGTTGTCAGACTCATTTTGTGCATTTTTATTGCTATTTCTGCTCTCTCTCCGGTTGTTCCGTGATCTTTTTTGGCTCAAGAGATGATCTATTCATCGGATTTGATACTCCTGACGTTTTTTATTCTCTGATCTCTGTGAAAGTTATTTGGATGACGGGAGTGTGTAGAGAATGATCATCATTTTTCGGAGGATTGGGATGATAATTAAATCTCTAGCCATTAAATTTGATGGTGATGCGTTTACATCGTTTTTTCCCGAGCACTTTAATTTTATGAGAGTAGTTGAGCTCTCTGGTGTGTGCTTTTCTGTACAAATCTTTCTCTCACATTCAATTTCACATCTGCTTTAGTGAATTAAATTGCTTCCGTTTTTTTCTCTCGGTGTGTTTTCCTCCGAGACTGATGGTATGATGGTGTGTGTGGTGGCATGGCAGATGATGAGAATTAGATGTCCCAATTCTCCACCACCTCCAACTGTTGTGGAACAACAACTGGTTGGAATGCAATCTTGCTCTGGGAACAACAAAATTATTGGTGTTTTCATTATACCTGCTTATCTTCGTGCCAAATCGAATTCCCTGATGGGTGGTTTACTTTTAAATAACATGAACAGGAGATGATTTTTTATAACTTGGAGAGTGTGAGTGTCGATGAGCTCTATTAAGGTTATGAATTTTCAACTGGGATGGTACTTTGTATGCGGATATTGACTTTACAAAAATTAGACATTTAATATCATTTTGCTCCCATCATTTCCGAATCCAATGAATAAAGGACCCATGCTAAAAGGAACGGTATTTTAAAAAAATGTAGCGAAATTAATATAATTGACGATATCGACATGGATTTCACTTCTCGAAAAACATGTTTTCTTTTTGAATATCTAAGACATTTGAAAGCCAAATGATGAAAGCAGGGCCAAAACCTCAGAAAGGGATGAGGAGTCGTAATAAGCAGTCAACTGGAAAAGTGGGTGAGGCTTTTCAAAAAGGAGCATGTAAATTGACACCCAAAACCAGAAGTCTTCATTTCCATCATCAAAAAGTTTGCGTGATACACATATTGTATTATGGCACGAGTCATCCATTTGAGTGTCGCGTGTTGTGTAATGTCTGGTGCGGTGGTCTTCTACATTTTCCTATAATCAGATTGTTCATGTAGACGAGATTTGAAGAACTTTTAGGAAAAACGCCATATGTGTGATTTTAGTTTAAAAGGGTCAACAAAATGAACAAAAAATATCGTATTTCATACCAAAAGTATATGTGGCAAGGCAAAGATAATGCATTTAAAGTATGTATTTCGCACGTTACCCCATGGCTATATTTACTGCTGGCTTGCATGAAGCATGATTGAACATTTATGTATATAAGCAATAAGCACAGGTATGTATGTACATAGGTACTTACATGTTACTTAAAACTTGCAGTGATCCAAATCTGCTAGCTGAAACCGCTTGCTTTTTATGCAAAGAAAAAAATCTTCACTTAGGATAACATTTCAATGCAAATTTTTAGTAAAAATATTTCATAAAATTTCATGTGAATTCGACTTGCAAAATGCGTATTCAGCTTGGTTTATTCATACATTCTGTATTATGTGTTGTTGCACAAAAAATGTCAACTGTGAAGTAAATATTTGAATGTTAATGCAATTAATTATTTAATTTTACAACTGCGACGTTTCGAGCCACAGCCACTTCTGGGGAGGGCATTATACTTCCAATTCGTTATGCATTCTCTAGAGAGAATCATTTCCCATCACTTCAACAATTTTAAACAGAATGAATGAAATAATAGGATGTGAATATGCTTCAAGGGATGAGTTTTTATGGGAAGTTGAAGCACATGTTTTAGAATTGTCAAAAAGTTTCTTTCCTTTCCTCCATTCATTACTGCAACTGCCATATTGGCTCTTCCATGGGAAAAATTAAAACCACTGGTTCATACACAACTTACCTATTCATTCATCTTCCTAATTCCTTTACACAAAGAATTATTCTTTCATTCCATCTGTACTGGTCTGTACATGATGGGAAGGGTGGAATTAGGATGTTCATGATTATCTGAGTTCTGAGTCACTTAAACTTGGTTTCATTCATTTTTAAAAAACAACCACTGCACTTCTACTGCAGTCATGTAAGTGTAATATTAAGAAACTATTTTTCTAGACCAAGACAATCCTTCCCGGAAATGCAAGGTCAATAAAGGGCCCTGAGCTCCTAAATCCTCAAGTATTTTGTTTTCTCACCCGCATGGTTCGAATGTATAAAACATGACATGTCTTGATCATGTCTTTTGTTAAGAATAGTCCCTAATAGTTTGTTATTGCATTTGCCTGTGAAATGAGAATCTTTATGCATACGAAAATTTGGAGATTATTTAATTTGCTAACGATTGGAGTAGGAATTAAGGTTCCTTTCCAGCAGCTTGTATTTCAATCTTAATATTTGTATGATTCAATTGGTGAACCAAACATACGAAATCCTCAACAAATGGAACCAGAATGCTGGATCTAATTTTAATCTAATCTATGATACTTGGATATTCAATTTCTGCTGGAGTGAATTAACAGGAGTCTGTATTTCTGCAAATATATAAAACAACTTTTTTCAATTATATTAGCTTTTTTCTATGCTACTTAAATATATTTGTAAAACCAAGTAAGAATCTGGTGCACACCATATTGCTTTAACGTCATCCATTTTGATACATTCCAAAAGCAGAAGCTCTTCTAGTTCTAGAAATAATATTATACATATTTTCAATCCTCAAAAGTTTGCTGTTTGAATAACAAAAAAATTAGAACACCGAAAAAGATGTCAATAGAAGGCCCAATTATCTTTCTTTCAATCTAACAAGAAAATCGGTTGTTGTGGCTAGCATTTATACACGTGGTGTTGCATGTTGCTGTCAAATATATACATATCTCTCTCTCGAAACGTCAGTCATTAGAAGTGAAATGAACGATATTATAGCCTAAAGCATACCTTCAAAAAGGGTTGATTAGAT
>JAQIXX010006235.1:0-12522 GCA_034700605.1 Willowsia nigromaculata
CCCGTTCTCGAGCTATTCCCTATTCTCGAACGTGCTAGCCTCAGTGGCGCCGACTAACTATTATGCCCAAATATGGCAAAAGCCCAAATATGACTAAAATTATGAAAATCAATGGCCGACAAAGATTATCACACAATAGTTAACAATAATTGACAATCTTTTTATTGTTAACTACACACAAAAAAACAATTACACAGTTAATGACAATTAAGACTATTAGAAATTAGCTCGTAACAGCGGAGCTCTCAACTTTTCTTCTGGTCTTGCAACTTGCCAACTCACTACTCAACTGCATTCTCACACGCACACATTCCTCTCCTCGCAGCAAACGGACCGACTGAAGAAATCCGCATGCCCTATATTCAAACTTACAGACACAAAACATAAAATCTATGACCAATACAAAATACATATATATTATGAAGAACGGTGGAGCTGTTGATGGCTTGAATTATGACATTAGGTAATAATTTTTTCTGAGATTCCAGCCATATGCTTGAAATCATCTTGTCAAGTGAAACGTTTTGCATGAGAAGAATTCAGTACGATTTGCAATCTTTCTGAGAATGGTTCTGTGTCAAACGTTGTCCCAGTTTACATATCTTTGAAATCAAAATAATAAATCTATTCGAAACCCTTTTGAATCGTAAATATTTTGTCTATCTAGCACTGCACTTGTTACACTATATAATAATTTTTGTTTTCTCCACATATTAACAATGGCTAAGTTGGTTGAATTGATTTTGGATTGTTTATGCGAAATAATTTGCATTTTCGTCCTTCTAATGGTTTGTGTTGAAGTGTACAGGAATTTACCATTTTTGGGGACTTTCGTTGTTTCATTGATAATTACAATATCTATTTGTGTTGGTGTCTACTGCATTGCAAAGATAATAGAGAATTGTGAAAACACAGATAACACTGCTGAGTCTGTGTAGATTTAGGTCGATAACTTCAAGCAAGATATAAAGTGTCCAGTTTTCGTCATTCTAAGTGTATGAATTTTGTTCTGGCAATCAAGCTTGTTTGCCAGAAGTATAAATAGTTGAAATAAAAATTTAAATTTAAAGTTGACAAAACATATTCTGTACCTACAAAGATCTTCCTAAAAATTGCCAAAAATGGATCCGTTGTGTCTCGCAATTTTGAATTGCGTAGTGGAGATGTTGTGTATTGGCCTTCTTGCAGTAATTGGATTGGAGGTGTTCACGCTGTCACCGATTTGTGGAACTTTCATTTTAGGATTCGAACTTCTGATCCTAATTATAATTGGCTGTTACCGTAATACATCGCAGTCGGAAGACACAGATGATAACGTTGAGGCTGTTCAAGTTTAAGCTACTGTCATATTTCCTCTGAAATATAAAGTGTAAATTTTTTAAAACAAAAGTTTTTTCTTGGTGATGTTTCCAATTTATCTAGCTTTCATTGAAGGGAATTAAATTAAGTTATATTTACAAGCAACACAAAAAGTTTGAGCATGCTTTCTATTAAGCACTAATTTGTCCAGATTAAAACGATTCTTGATTCATTGATCTGAAAGAAACCAGTTTTTTAATTTTAGTTTTATGCTTAAAGTTTTAAGCCTAATATTTTCCTTTTATAATAGACACGTTTGAATAACATGGATTACACACTAAGGAAAGAAAATACTACAAGGACTTTAAGTCAAAATAAATTATTCGTTTTCCCGTTGGTGTATCAAAATAGACGTATTCATGTAGTAAATGCCCAAATTATTACAATGTATGTAATTTAGAGCTCCATTTTGATATTAATTTCAAATTAGGCATTTATACAAATTTACATCTATATTTCGTTATACCACCTTTCGGATAAAGAATCTTCAGAAAACCTATTTGATAAGATAGCCGAATAATTGTCATTGGTAAAAAAACTGGCCAAGATGCTAAAGCAAGTAGAAGCAATTAATTTACCTTAAGAAGCAGAAAATTAGAAAAACTGTTTTTATGCTGTGTAGAGTGTGGTAACGAGGACATAATTATATTTACTGATCAAATTATCAAAGAGTTCTTATTACCTTTTTCAGGATGGGCTCCTTAAATTAAAATTAAATCAAGTTTGTAAAGTTTGGGTTTGGTTCAGCTTGTCATATATGCTTTTGAGATTTTGACAAGCATAGAAAACATTCAGTGCTACTTACAATCTTATCATGAATGGTTCTGTGTCAAAGGTACAAAAGTAAAAAAAGTTGAAATCAAGTATAAAAAAAGTTATTCACAAACATTGATGCTATAAATTTCCTTTAAGGTATTCAGATAGCTGCAATGGGCCAGTTGAGTTCCGTGATTTTGAATTGCGTAGTGGAAGTATTATATATGATGCCTTTCGCAGTAATTTGCACTGAAATGATGAAGCTCTCACCGTTTTATGGAACTCTGGTGTTATCAGTGTCACTTTTGGTCTCAGTTTTCATTGTGTGGTACTCTGAATCAATGGAATGTGACAACTAAGGAAATCAAGTTGACCCTGTTAACGTTTAAGTCAGTCACTATCTAAATGCTAAGAATTTATTATTAGTACAATGGTTCCCTCGAATAACAAGGCATATTACACCATTGACAGCACGGATTTACAATTTAGAGTCATTATTTCGTCAAAATTACAAGAGTTACATATATAATTGCACAAAAGTTTTAGTATTGTCTCTAGTGAATAGTTAAGAAAAAAAAACCTCATACAATATTCAAGATAAAATCAAAAAGTGGCACATCATAAAGAGTTAATATTGTTAATAACATTTTCAATTGAAGAAACAATGCTTTCATGTGATTCATCATCATAAATTACAATATCCTCAATGCTAAGTGATCAGTGCTCATCAACATCAGTATAAAAAGTTCCCTTGTTTGTACAGCCATTCTATCCAGCTTTCAATCGCATACGCAAAATATACAAGAATTATTGAACAGTTATTTGTAACACAAAATTGTCTTAATTTTAAAAATATGACCTGAAAATTAATATACAGACCTAATCATGAATTGATTTGTTTGCTGTTAATATTTCACCAATATTTTGTCAAAAATGATATCAGCCCGTATTCATCCATATTTATAGCAAATGTGTAATTATTATTTTAATATTATGTTACTATTGTTCTAAAAATTTTCTTTCTCTTGGTTTTAAAGCTTTCATTCAAATGGCGATGACGTATCCGAAAGTAATCATTCTGAATATAAATGACATAAGAATATCAGAAATTAAGGAACTTAGAGTTCCATTTCTATCTTCTCAACTTAGGTTTGGAGCTTTACTTTGCCGCATGTGTCATCCTAATTTTCCAAAGAGAACTGGGTCAGATCAAGCACTCTTGAATGTTTTGTTCAATACGTTTGTTAGTTATGTAGTCTTTTTCCAATTAAATTCTTAACTTAATATGAACCGTATGTTTAGCTTCTAAGCGTTTTAGTCATTAACTGCAACGAGACAACGTTTGTTACAGGAAGTCACTAAATATAACTGACTCTTATTTAGGTCTTCAGATAACTACAATGAGTCAAGTGATTTCCGTGATTTTGAATTGCGTAGTGGAGGTACTATGTGTTATGTTTGTTGCAGTAACCTTCACTAAAAGTGAAAGTGCATTCGCAGTCACAATTTTATGGAACCTTCGTCGAGATATTGTTATTTTTTGTCTCATTTTTCATTGTATGGTACTGTATAACAATAGGCGTGAAAACACAGGAAACGACGTTAACCTTGTCTACGCTTTAATCAGTGCAAACTAGGAAAATGGAAATTGGTCAGTTTTCACCAACATGAGTATGGAAAGTTTCCATTGCTTATCTTACCAACTTATCTAGCCTTCCCTAAAGTAAGTTTTTCTTTAATTGCATATGAAAAATATCAAAGAAATACTTTTTAGTGTTTTCAAATACTAAATTGTATTAATTGTCAAAATATGACCTGAGAATTTTCAAACAGACCTATTCATGAATACATGTGCCTTTTACTAATATTTTTGCAGCATTTTATTAAAAGCTATGTCAGCCGTTACTTGTAAATATATGTAGTCATGATTTATTACTTATTTATTTAATTATTGTGCTACCAAGGATCTAACAATTTTCTTTCTGTTGGTTTTATAGGTTTTATCCACATATATTTACTGCATCTAAATTTGTAATGGGCTGGAGAAAGGATGAAAGAATGAATAAATGCAGCAATTAAGAATCCATTATGTAGAGAGTGGACGATAACAAGTCCTCCATTAAATGCGGACTTACGAAATATACTAACACCTAAGTCTAAACCAGCAAACAATTCAAACAACAGAAATAAACATGTAATAACCATAACAATCCGAGCCATTGTTTCTAATAATTGATATAATCGAAATCAAGGTTACAAAAACAAACAAATGTATTGTAAATTTGATATCTATCTAAAATCAATGTTTGGCAGCTAACATTTTATATCAAACCATTTTTTACTATATGCTTGACAGCAAATTTGAAAAGGGATTAATTGAATGAAACATCTTGTAAGAGACCGGCTAAATATTCTGTGCAAAACCATATTGAGACTGGACACATTTTTAAACAATTAACACAAATCCGTGCTAGATCATGGATCAAGTAAAAAGTATTTAGAGGAAAAGAGCATCATTACCTGCTTGCACGTTCTCAGAACATTTCTACACAACATACATATAGGACATACATATATAAGCGAATAAGGCTAAATATGTCAGTCTACATATTTCTGCCAATGCTAGACTTACCTTTTAATTCACTTGGTGTGTATGGGTAAAGAATGTACTAGAGCAATTAGAAAATAATTAATAAATTAGGAACAAGAACAACTTATAAAAATCATTTTTATGTCTCTTTACACTGTGAAGGTGTTGTGTTACATTCTGCATCAAGCTGTTAGTGATAGAGATATAATGAATTTGGAAATTAAATTATCAGAGTCCTTTTTACATGCTGAAATTAAGCTTTTAGTCAGTTTTTCATAGAAAATAATTTTTTTCTGAGATTCCAGCCATATGCTTGAAATCATCTTGTCAAGTGAAACGTTTTATATGGGAAGAATTCAGTACGATTTGCAATCTTTCTGAAAATGGTTCTGTGTCAAACGTTGTCCCATTTTATATATCTTTGAAATCAAAATATAAGTAATCCTATTCACAACCCTTTCAAATCATAAATTTTTGTCTATCAAGCATTGCACTTGGTATACTACATTTTATATCTGTCTTCTTCACAAAGTTACAATGGCTCAGTTCCTTGACCTGATTTTGGTTTGTTTATGCGAGATAATTTGTATTTTGGTCCTTCTAATGGTTTGTGTTGAAGTGATCTGGAATTTGCCGTTTTGGGGTACTTTCGTTGTATCATTGATAATTTCAGTCTCACTTTGTGTTGGTGTCTACTGCCTAGCAAAGATAATAGAGCGTTGTCAAAACTCAGAGAACCTTGATGTCCCTGTTGAAGTTTAAGTGGATACCTTCAAAGCAAGACATAAAGTGTCCAGTTTTCGTCATTATAAGTGTAAGAATTTTGTTCTGACACTCAAGCTTGTTTGCCAGAAGTACTAATGGTTGAAATAAAAATTTAAGATTGACAAAAAACATTCAGTACGTATAGATATCTTCCTAAAATTTGTCAAAAATGGATCCGTTGTGTCTCACAGTTTTGAAATGCGTAGTGGAGATGTTGTGTATTGGCCTTGTTGCAGTAGTTGGAATGGAGGTGTTCAGACTGTCACCGATTTGTGGGACTTTGATTTTAGGATTCGAACTTCTAATCCTAATTATATTTGGCTGTTACCGTAATACAGCGCAGTGTGAAGACACAGATGACCACGTTGATTCCGTGCAAGTTTAAGTCCCTGTCATCTTTCCACTAAAATATAAAGTGTAAATTTTTCATAAACATGAGCGTACAAGTTTTGTTTTGTTGGTGCTCCCAATTAATCTAGCTTTCACTGAAGATAATTAAATTCAAATAAATTTACAAACAATACAAGAAATTTGAACATACTTTCTATTAAACTCTAATTTGTCTAGATTGGAATGAAATTTTTATCTCTACATTTTTTACTAACACCGGATGGATAAGGAATCTTCAGCAAAGTTATTCCATAAGAAAGCCGAGTATAAATCGTTGGAAAATAAAACTGGCCAAGGTTGGAAAGCAAGTAGAAGTAATGAATTCACCTTAAGAAGCAGAAAATTATTAAAACTAAGCAAATTTGATATAAATCACGGTTGTGTGTAAATCTTCACACTTTTTTGTTTTCTCGCTGTACTCCATATGAAGCGTGTGGTAACGAGAATATAATTAAGTTAGCTGATAAAATTATCAAAGAGTTCTTATTAATTTGTTAAAGACGAGCTCCTAAGCATAAGTTCAACTACGATTCGCGAAAGTTACGACTAGCTCAACTTGTAGCCATATGTAGAAAGGCATTTTGACAGGCATCGAATCTATACACTACCACTTTTAATCTTTTCGGAAATGATTCATCTTAATTTTAAAAATTCTTAAGTATGAAACTACAATAAATAAATCACATGCAACTTTTTTCAAATCGTAAATTTTTACAAACAATTTGTTACAATATAAAATTATATCTGTTATTTTGACATCCAAAATGGCTAAAATACTTAATTGGATTTTGTATTGTTTGTTGGAGATATTTTATGTACTTGTCCTCCTACTAATTTCTCCTGGAATGATCAGGAAATCGACGTTTTGTGTAACTTTGATTGTTACATTTTCGGTTTCAGTCCCACTTTTTGCTGCTGTCTACTGTATAATAAAGATAATTAAGTGTTGTAAAAACGCAGATAACACTGAAGAACCTGTTCAAGTTTAAGAGGATACCTTCAAGCAAGATATAAACTTTCCAGTTTTTATCAATAAAAAAGTTATTAAGAAATATTCAAGTAATAAATTCAGCTTTTCAGATAACTACAATTGAACAGTTGATTTCCGTGATCTTGAATTGGCTAGTGGAAGTGTTTTGTGAAATGCTTATTGTAGTAGTTTGAACTGAAACTATCTTAACGCAGAAAACTACGTTGACCTTGTCCACATTTTGATCAGTGCATTACAAAATGTAAAGTGTTTAGTTTTCATCTACACGGATATGGAATCTTTTCTTAGTTCAATCTAACCATAGCCATCACTAAAGTAAGTATTTTTTCATTACCTATGCAGAATATGCATGAATTTCTTTTCATTGAAAACTATGTGAGCATTTATATGCGCAAATTTATAGCAAATGAATAGTTAGTCTATATTACTTATTTATTTTCATATTGTGTTATTATTGATCTAACAATTTTCCTACTGTTGGTTTTAGAGGTTTCATTCAGATTTCTAATTCCACTCCATCAAAATTTGTGATGGACTGATGGCAACTCGAATTTGGAACTTTACTTTGTCGGCAAATTTCAACCTTGTTTTTGCACGAGCACTGTGTCAGATCAAGCATTCTCAATAGTACTCACAATTTTATTCAATACGTTTGATATATGTGCAGTCTTTTCCCATTTAAATTATTTTGTTTATATAAATCGTAATTTTAGCTTCTAAATTTATTATTTCAGCCATTAACTGCTGTAAAAACAAAAGGGCAGCAGACAATGTTAGTTACCGGAAGTCATTAAATATAATTGAACACACTCAACTACATAACTGGAACTACATCCTTTACATGTAAATGTAAACATGTAAACAAATATAGGTTAGGTTGTCTCATGATTTTGGTTTCAATCTCTTTCAAATTCTAAGCGTTTATGTATGAACTTCCAAAAGATTTGGTCAAAAGTTCTTCCTGCATTAAAGCCACATTTGTATATAAGAATTATTACAGATTACAAAAAGACAATACAAGAAATACACACTTGTTTTCTGTGAGAAAATTTAATTCGTTTAGCCTTAATTATTTTTGACTCCAATCAGTAGAATGAGTTTTTAGGTTTAACATATTCCATTATAACCTCTCTATATACTCTAAATGCATAGGAGGTAAATACATTTAGTTTTGACATATACTTATAATATTACTTGTGTAAAAATATCCTCATTTATTCGACGATGTAAGCATTTTCGATAAATACAGCAAACTAAAATATTTTTCAGCACATTTCATACCTGGTTGGTAAAAAGTCAAGTAAAGATTGTAAGCGTATTCTGCTCTGGTCAGGTTTCTCCAGACTTTGTCCAAAACTCATTTTGTCAGAATATTGAGCGCAGTCATGTGGATTACGTGGTTGCTTGTCTCTTTTCCAATGCTGGGTTTCTTGTCCAGCTTTACTATGAGTCCTGTTATAGACGAGAATATAAAAAGTGCAGTAACTTCTGCAGGAAAAGGTATCAAGGTATCGGGGAAAATATTTGAGAAAATAATGGAGTCTACACAACTGCTAAACATAAACAGAATTCACGAAAATAGCTTAAAATGCGGAGCAAAACTGCATGTTATTCTGACGCTGGAAAAGGACAATAACATGTACTGGGTAGCTTCTGCAGTCACAATATGCAAAATTGGGGATCCGCACAAAAACAGGAAACCTGTATCGGGCCACTCGGATCATTTTGTGAATTACAGTACTATCACGGAGCGCATCAAACTTGCCAATAAAGATGACACGGTAAGGTTCTACAATATTTCCAAAAGTTATCAGAACCAAATGACTTTCCAAAATGATGACAATTTTATTTACGTTTTTTTCAGAGCAACCTGAAAGAAGCAATATTATTTTTCCTGAATGCAAAATGGGGGACTTCGGGATACCTTGCGCTCTGGTATTCTATAAAATCTTGGACTCGGGAAATATAGAATCCCTGGAATACGATGAGCATGAAGATCCTCCAAATACCTTTGAATCCATGATTAATGGTACATACAAAAACCAGGAATGAAGAGCTAACACGACCTTAGCATAAATTTGAAATATGAAATTTAGTGGATATTTAGTTTATTAGATACAGTATTTAAAAAAGCTTTAAAATTTTAATAGGGAAATGAAGTGATGAAAAAGAATAATACATACTTCAGAACTAGCCGCTTCTTTTCAAAAGGATGTAGAATTGCTTTACTACATTTTCAAAATAATTTCTTGAGATAATACATTTTTAATATTAGACGAATAATATGTAAGTTTCTTTTTGTAGCATGCTTTGAAACCTAAATTCAAAGACAGATATTTTAGTGTAGTGTGCAAATTTGATCTGTCTATCAGTTCATCTCTAAGTTATTCTATGATTCAAATATAATTTGTAAATGGTATTTTCCCCAGGCACATTTTTCACTTTAATATTTTATATCGTATTGAATTAATGAACATTGCAAATTTCGAGAACCTTTGCACAAAAAAAGTTTTTATTGTAAATGAGCCACTCTTTAATATTTCAAATAAAAACATTTACTTGAGCATTGAATCAGTTTGGCTGACATTCAAAGTTTTATTTAAATTGCATAACATTGTGTTTCCCGATGAAATATCTATGAATATTTAGCAGCTTACTGAATACAGTCTACAAAACATTCAGTGCAAGGTAATAAGCTAAGATTTCTATGACTCACTTTTTAAATGTGATGTATGATATTTGTCTCAAATTTACTACAAATATTTGTGCTATAAGCAATTTGGTCACCATCAGAAGGCCAAATATTATGCAAATAACCTTTTAAAGGTCATCTTTGCCAATATTTACTTTTATATTTTGTAGGCAAAACAACTAAAAGACTGCAAAAGCAAATGTTTTTGCTTTTGCTTCACATTTTTTAATTTATCTTACCTTAGCACGTTACAAGTATACCTACTTTTATAACTATGGTTTTCTCATGCTCTCATCTCAAATTGGGTGCTTTGCATTGCAGGCAGATGTCAACATTTTATTAGCACCAACACTTCTCATATCCATATTATCATAAATTCTTACTACTGTGCGTGCCACTCATTGTAGATTTTGTCCACATTTTAGTAAATATCATATCAAGAAAATAGTATTCATAAGATATCTTATTTCAACAACACTCAGACATAATTCGTCTTTAGAAGTCATTAAATATAATTGAACCCATTTCGTATCATATTTGGCGCTACATCCTCGCGATCACAAGCATAGTAAAATGATCCCAGGATTTTTTAAGTATGTTATAAAACCTTCATCTCTAAGCGTTAATAAACTTCCGCAAAACCGACAAATAGATTATTTGCGTGCACTAAAGCCACATTATTATTTTTGATACAAAAATTTGTTGCTTTTACGTAAAACAACATTCGACACGTTGGGTTTCATAATGTGAATATCATTATGCTAAATATTATGTAGTAGACAAAGTCCAGAGGAATTTTGTTTTGTCTCGAATATTCGAAACCATTTTTCCTTTTTTGGACAGATTCCACTTTCACAAGAATGTAACATGAAAGCATTTAGTAGTAAAATGTTCTAAAAGGAGTTCTTATGGGTTATCAAACTAGGTAGTTGGGAATAAATTCATTTCTAATAAATACAGTGAACATTAATAGTCGCCATCACATACCGTATTTGGATGTTGTAAAATCAACTAAGACTTTCTAGATGCTTCTAAACCTCTTAGTAATTTCATCCTAACTTTCTCTTCCAAAAGTTTATCGAGAATACAGAGAGCAGTCATGTGGATTGCGTGGTTCCTTGTCACCTTTTCGATCATAGGCTTCCTTTTAAATTGTACGGGAAGCCAAACGTCAAATGAAATTCTAAAATCTGGGACAACTGTACCTGTTAAAAATGCCCGGGAATCTGCAAGGATTTACGAGAAGACTATGGAGTCTACACAGTTGTTGAACATCAACAGAATCCATCAGAGTACTTTAAAATGTAAAGCCAAAATTCATGTCGTTGTAACGCTGGAAACTGACAAGACGTTTTGGATAGCTTCCACAATTACATTTTGCAAAATTGGAGATCGCAAGGGAAACGGGAAACATGTGAAAGGCAAGTCAGGCCATTTTGTAAATTGTGAGACTGATACGGATCGCTTTAAACTTACCGATAGTCAAGATGAGGTAAGATTTCTTTAAAAATTAAATCTTGAAAAAACAATATGTTTAAATGATGTACACAATATCTTTTTAATTATTTTAGAACAAACTGAAGGATACAATCTTGGAACTACTCATGACGAAGTGGGGAGATTTCGGGATACACTGTGCACAAATTTTCTGCAAATTTCTTGACTCGGAAACGGAAGTATCTCAGGAACCTGTGAAACATGAAGATTTTTTCAAATGAGTTGGATTCGTTAATCAACGGCACAAATTGCACTACGAATTTCAATTTATTTATAATATGTTCCAAATTTATTAATAGTTTCAAGAAATTTATAGGCAAACACGTATTGTTAGTTGTACGAATTGCAAATATTAAAATGTAGTTTTAAAATTATTTGCAATATTTGTTAGTATGGATGCTTACAAACAAAAATTGAATTTCACTTGTTCACTTTGCTGTTCATTTGTTGTTACTCAAAATTGTATTTACCAATTAAGATTTTGAAATCTTGAGTTTTCAAAAACCTAATGGGAGATGAAATCTGGTACCAATGAAGTGTAACAATTGAACTGTTTTTTGTTGAAATCTTTTAATATCAAACTTTACTAGTCCGAACAGAATTTTTTCTCCAAGGTATATACAGAATTTAAACCCATTATCAAAGCGGGTGGTGGTCCTTTTCTTCAAACTGTTCAGTAGGTTAGTCTTAAGTGTTAACTTTTGGCAAATATTTCCTGCAAAGCTTGATATCCTCTATTAGAGAGCTTACGAGAACTAACTGTATAACTAGTTTTATAACTATATGTTTTGTTAATTACTGTATATTTAAGAAGTCTGTATTTGTGATAACTGGATTTTTTTGTTGTTTGAATTTGCAGAGGCACGCACTGCGTTCTGGTCTCTAGCTAAATGGTATAACTATGTACTTTATATGTGTATATGAACATAAATAAAATAAATATCTAGTTGATCATGACAAAAACTGCAATTTTGGTTCAACTATGAGCATTTATTAGACACACATTTGGCATAAATTGATGCAATTAGTACTTTTTGCCTAAAATCCATGAGGCACCATCAGTCATGAGTTTCCTTCTTTCTTTGTGTTTAGTACTCTACGAGTTCATTTCACACTTTCCTGGCATATTCTCTGAAAACGGTATTTGTGATTTGCGGGGCATGTTGATTGCATTGATTTATTTTATGTAAGAGAAATTACATTTACATTTGTTATGAGTAAATCGTTAATTCGTCTATTTTACACAAATTTCAGAACCTTCCAATCTATCACAAGCTCCCAGAAGAAGAGCTGACTAAATTCTGTCCAGTTTTTATGCTAACCTCGATGCTATTGTCATTAAGGTGCGGAACAAAAAAAATATTCCGGTTTTTAAGGCTACAGGCAACAGTACATCAATTTCCATCAGGAATGAGAAGGTGCCCAAAAGTGAATTTGGCAAATACCGGTATATACCGGGAAAAATGGTATTTACCACATCGA
>JAQIXX010006236.1:0-12521 GCA_034700605.1 Willowsia nigromaculata
ACAAAATAAGCATAAGTAGGCATAGAGAAAGCCGAAATAAACCTGAGTTGCATCGCACACAAATATTGCAAATTAAAAAAATCACCTTTTGTACTCCCATTTCAAAAATAGATTGTTTTGAAAGATTTATTATTGAAACTCTAGTTGGACAAGACTTTTTTGATAGGTATTTGTATGCATCACATGTATTAACACTGAAGACATATATTAAAGCAATTTTTTAAAACAAGCTTATTCAAATTGTATTCATCGAACAAACGCTTATGCAGTCTGAGAAAAAGTTGGAATGGAAAGCTGACTGAGCAGAAGTATATTTGTTTGTGATTACAAATTTAATTGCGAAGGATAATGGAGATTGAGCAAAACTCCATGCATTGGGTAACGTGTATGATTATAGGAACAGGTCAGCCTACACCAAATACTCATTCAAGATAAGCTTTGCGATTTTGCAAACAAGATGTCATTCATTCATTTTCAGTGAACGCTTTCTCAATAAAAGCCAACGTGAATGCATATTCATATATTTTCTATCATCTTATCATTAACGTGAGTAGCTCAAGCTCAACATTATTTTTGTGTGTAACAAATACATAAATGGAACAGGAACATCTGTGCATTTTTTATTTATTCTCATTATGCAATTTCCTCTCATCAACCTTACATTTTCCGAGACAACATGCATAATATCGTAATCATGAAGCTCATGAGCCATTGCGCATCTGGAGATGAAACATTTTTTCACTTACTAAATGTGCTCGCAGTAAGCATCTTTAGACTTCTGAATAAGATGTTCTTATAATATAATTCAATTAATTGAAAAAAAGCTTGCATGGGGTCATAAATTCTTTCAAAAACTTGTTCTACCTAGTGGCATACGTACCTAAATATTATGAGGTAGGTGAAGATATTATGTTGCTTGCAAATTCATGTAGCTGGAAAAACAAGCGCATACAAAGATTAGTTGTTGCTTATCGTTGTAAGCATACACTGCCTTTTCAAAAGCGTCTCCGTGAAAAACTTTAAATTGTATGATTCCAGTTAACTTACAAAATATTCAACTTTTGTCTAATATAATTCTTTAAAATCAATTACTACAGTACTGCCAAACTGTGAATTTTGTTCGAAAAAACAAAATATAATTTGAAAAGCTATAAATACGTGAAATGTCAGCGGATAAAATGGAGAGTAACAAATCGTGTGCTAATATCATTGGTGAAGACAATTTATATGGGAATCCTGAAGATAAAAATCGCAAAGAATACACCAAGGACACTATCCGATTACAAGCTATTTTTCCTGAAGAGGTAATTATCTGTACATTACATATTATTTATAAAACTTTTATGTATAAGCAGTTTAGGTAGTTTTTTGCGTAATTTTTTATAGATTTGGATCCTAATTTCGGAAAAAATATCTGATCCGGATGATATCAAAAATTTTCTCAACTCCTCACTCTATTTCCGGGATCTTCTCTTTGAAAGGCGTACTCTTTTGCTGTTTCCCAAAGTATGGAACATTCTGGGGGTAGGATATCACCAACATCAAAAACTGGTGGAAGATAAGAAAGAAGATGAGAACCGCCATAATCGTCAGCGTGCCCACCGCCCACCTGCTCCTCATCTCCAGCCTCCAGTTCCTCCCCTTCTGCCCCCTGCTCCTCCCCTTCAGCTACCTGCTCCTCACCTTCTGCCTCCTGCTCATCCCCTTCAGCCTCCAGCGGTTCCAAGGATTCGGTGTGGAAAATGCAGAAGGATACGACGACCTCAGTGGTACTCGGAGATCCTCAAATTTCGCCTCGTCTGCAAAAAATGGTGTGATACTATTGACCAATTTTATGGAAACTTACCAGCCATTCTCCTGGAGCCCGACATGTTTGAGAAGACATGCACATGGCTTTCAAATGGATTCACGCTAAGGGACCCTAAAGACATGCGAGTCATTGTCCGACATTTTCGGGGTACCCATACTGCCAGTGAAAATGGGAAATGTAAGAGAAATCCGTTTATTGGAAGAAGACTCGACATGGATTTCAGTCAGAGGATTGAAACAGAAAATTTTATGAATGAGGTGACTCAACTCCTTAAACTCTATGGGGAGCATATCTGGCACTCTGAAATCTTCGTTAACCCGGGCTACACTTCATGGATTTTATGGTACACATTTCTGAGAAACATGCTCCTGTCCCTGCCGAATTTGAGGACTGTTACATTGACTGACTTTGAATTTGAAAGCCAACAGGGCGAAGAGGTCCTTTCCCCGGAAGAACGGGTAGAGTTGAATCGCGAGATGAATTTAAATCCACTGCCAACATTAAAATGCTTTGGATCTCTAAAGACGGTGGATATTATTGCTCCAGTTTTTAAAGAGTTGATCCGCCGAAATAATCATATCACTGGTTTGACAGCTAGACACGGCTACACACTCAATCATGAATACGACCTGTTCCGTAGCTCGCTACCGAATTTGAAGAAGCTTACGGTAGACATTTTTACTGAGGAAGTTTTCACTAGCCTTGAAACCATGGAGAATAAATTTCCATTGGAAGAGTTGGACATCAATTTGAAATATCTGCTTAATTTTGAATGGGGGCGGGTATTCAGCCTATTGGCGAGGGAATGGGGAAATACTCTGAAGATTTTAAAGCTGAAAATGCCTGTGAAAAGAGGACTTGAATTAGGAAGATCTTCTGTTGTCTCCCAGCAAGATGAAGCAATTTTGCCAGAAAGTGCCTCCCTAAGACTAAACCTTCCTGGTATTTGTCACTTGACCTTGGATTTTCCAAAAATGTCATGCTTGGACTTCTTATTACCAATGAAAGATTCCCTGGAAACGTTGGACATCACAACTGAACTCCTTACAGTGAATAGAGAAAATAAAAACCATTTGAAATTAAAATACCAGCAGCAGCAAATACAGTTTGTGGGAAGGATGGAAGACTTGAATGATTCGAACATTTGGATTATCTTCCCTAAACTAGAAAAAATTAAAACTTGCAACGAAATACGAGTAAGGGGTACATGGACACGGGAGAATTGGATAAAGGAGTGTAAATTAAGACGGGAAATGGATGTGTCTACTGTTTTGGTTTGAATAATTCTCAAAAACTCTTGTGGGAAGACGTAAAAAATACAAAAAAATTTAAAACCTTAATTTTGAAAACATCTACATGCATATGATTGATTGTTATTCATGTACATTTTTTTCATGTGTAACAGTCTTTCTTTGGTCAGGTATCTTTTCGTAATTATTCGTTACGATCTGATATCTTGAGATAAAAATTGAACTAAAACTTTTTGCAGAAAAAAATTTCTAACTATTTCGTATTCTAGTGGGGTAATCCAATTTTATACACCAAATGTATTTGAACTACGGACCTAAAATATAACAATTTATCACAACGGTGTGAGTACAATTGTTTAAGTAATTACATTACTTTATTATATGACCACATAAATGCGTTAAAACTATTTCCTAAACTTTGTTAGGACAATTTAACTATCAATGTATTCAATGAGAAAACGGGTATAAATTCGGAGAATAAATTGGAATATTTTACATTTTATCTTGATTACCTGGAGAGCTTAAAAAGCGTTCGCTCATATTCAGCATATTATGGTATGTATCATGCATAACCGATAAGCAGAGGTTATCTGCTAAAAAGTGCATTTTGGCTTGCTAATCTGCTTACTTTAATGAATTTCTTTAAAAATAAATGCTTAAAAAGTATATACGAAATTGGATCATCCGTAGTTTATATGTACCATAAGCATGCTCAGGACAACGTCACATAACCTACCCTGTGATAATATAACCTGTGCTTTATCACTTGCAAATGCCTTTGTGGGTATGCTCTATTTCATTATGCAAGTCGTGTTGGATTTGCTTTAAAGTTTCTCCGTTACATTGTAAACAAAAACTGACGCTATAATAAACTCATAGGTTAACCATCATCAATACATATTTTATGGCTGCTTGCATGTTACTGGAGATTGCAAAAATATCATTTACACAGAAAGAGAAGCATCGAAAAGGGAGAATGGTAGTGATGGCGGTGATCATGTTCTGCATCTTCAAATAGCTAGTGATACAACGCATCATTTCTTGGGAAAACCGACATGACGTCAGTTAATAGCGAGTGATACGCGTATGCGCAATATGATGAAAAAACCGCGAGTAAATAGTAATCTAGCGCAGCGGTGGACCAAATATATTGTGGCAAGGATATATATGCATTACTACAAAAAATACGTAATATCCAGCGGCCAGACATGGTAACGCTAGTATAAAAACTTTCTCCGTTGAAGATAAAGCTTTTACTACAGTAATAGTTTGTCCTAGTTCTTGACAATATGGCACCGTAAAAAACTCAATAAGATATATGTTTCATTTCTTCAACTATTTCTTTATCCGTAAATAATCCATATTAGAAAAAGTAGTCGTTTTCATTGCTGTGATGTTCCATGCATTTTCAGTTTGAATTGAGACACAAAACAGAAAACAACGATTGTAAATTGAACAAAATATGGCTGTTTTTAAAATGTGGCCTGGATGTAAAATTTTTAAAAACAACAAGGAATAACCCTCAAACATGGAATGCTACTCAAATTTAGTCACTTTGGGTCTCATCACCTTATGCGTCTCCAGTGGTATTTCAGTTTTGGCATGAATGTGACAAATATCATTTAAGTTTATTTCAATTAACAGTTATTTAAATACTGGCAGAATAATTACACCTTTACATATGACTGTACTGAATTTGTGGTTGCAGTAAGTGAATCAATATTGAAACATGAATTTTAGTCACGTGATATACCAAATGGTCAATGCTTTGGTGACATCCTACACCAGTACGGGGAAGGGACCAAAGGGGTCATGCCCCTCCCCTGGAATTTGGAAACAAAAAGCTTTTCGTATCCTAAAACATTGAACCAGGTTTTTTTCTAAAACTTTGTGCAAAATGCATAAAATTTAGTTTTAATATTCAATTTTTTTCTGAACTTGCTCTACATGTTTATCAAATATTGGTTTTAGTTTGACATTAGAGTCTTTTTATCCCAGGCTTTCTAACAAGCATTTGGAAAGCAATGCTCATGACTCATGAGCCTAAAGAGCAAGTTTCATTTGTCAAAGTTAAATATGTAAGATACAAAACTATGCTAAACTATAAAGTTTTTATTGCACTTCCGTTAAAAATTTTGAAATTAAAATTGGGTTACCGCTGTATACGAAAATGGGAAGCTTAATATTCCATTTTAAAAGATCTCAAGTTAAAAAGTATATAAAATATTGACAGATTGCCAATTGCAATTCGTCTTGACTTTGTATGTAATTACGGATTCCAAATATTTTATCTCCCGATAAAAACTACATATTTCCGAGAAGGAAATTATATGTGAAAGTAAACTGAACGATTGAATTGCCGTCTAATATATCGTATATAATTCAATCAATTCTATACTCAAAAAAATCAAAATGTATTTGAAAAACCCAGGCCAACCATGTATTTCACCAATGCGCGTATGTATTTATAATTTAAAATTTTCATTTAAATTTCGGAAGGAACTAGGTTAAAAGACCGAAAATTATTCACAGACAATCATGTCGATATCAATTTGGCAAATGCCAAATACTAAAACAGTTATAATTCGCCAGTCATTTTCCGGTAACGTGACCATAAATGCCGAGATGAATAGACCCACATAAAATGGGTTTTGCGTGAGATTGAAAGCAGAAAAAGATTCAGATTGGAGTTTGGGAAGACCTAAATTTTAAAACCATCAATTTCAAACGAATAGATGATCAAAGGGTTTGCTTTGTAACTCTATGAAACTGAAACTCTTTATACGGATTTCGACCATTCACTCACTTACCAAAAGTTATAATTTAGCATTCCTTCATCGCTGACGTGACCTTAAGATGAATAGACCCTAAACAAGGGTTTTACGTAAGATTTAAAGCCGAAAAAGATTCAGAAAATTTGTGAATCCTAAAACTTTAAAACAATCAACTTCTGACAAATAGATGATCAACAAAGGTTTCGCTTTTTAACTTAATGAGCTGAATATCTTTGATTGCATTTAAACCATTCACCCGCAACCGTACCTTGCAAAATTTGTAAAATTTTCAGACCTGACCGATTCTGAGGTGTCTACCAGGTACTTAATTTTCTGAGTTTGAAATAAAAAAAACTAGATATTAATGTGCGTGCTAATCTTGGTCTCAGGCTCAAGTCTTAATACACATAACGTTAGCTTATAGGAAACCTAAGTGAGTTGTTAAAACAATGATTCCTTACTTTTCAAACCAACAAAGTAACTAGGGCTTTTAATCCAGAACGCCATCTACACTTCCTACCGAAATATCAAGTTTACACTTTTACCCTGTGTCAATTTTACAGCTAATTTCTGGCATTAAGTTCTTCAAATATTTACCTAGCAAAGTTGGTAAAATTTTCAGACAATTTCAACGTATGTATGAGATTGTGATTGCAAAGTTTTGCGACTATTCTTCAAACCAGGGTTTTTTATCTATAACACAATCTACATTTCCTACCAAATTGTCGATTATTTGTTGTAGCGATTAATATTAACCTTTTGAGTTTCTACAATCGACTTCACGCTTTACGGGCTTCAAACATTTTACCTCACATTGAAGGTAAAACATTCAGACAATTTCAACGTCTGTATCTGAATGTGATTACAAGGCTTTGTTACTATTGCTGAAACTGTGGGTTTTTATCGTGATCAAGAACCAGAGGTGTCTATCAAATTTTCATTTTCTGACTTTGAAATAAAACATAAACTATAAATTAATGTGCGTGCTAATCTTGGTCTCAGGCTCTTCCTAAGTTTTACTACACATAACAAGTAAGCGTATAGGAATCCTGAGTGAGTTGTTAAAACAATGATTCCTTACTTTTCGAACTAACTAAGTAACTAGGGCTTTTTATCCCGAACGCCATCTACATTTCCTACCGAAATATCAAGTTTCGTTGTTGAAAGCATTTTTACCCTATGTCTATTTTACAGCTAATTTCTGGCCTCAAGTTTTTCAAAATTTCACCTCGCAATGTTGGTAAAATTTTCAGACAATTTCAACGTTTGTATGAGAATGTGGTTACAAGGCATTGTTACCTTTGAAACTATGGTTTTTAATCGTGATCAAGAACCAGAGTTATCTTCCAAGTACTTTATTTTCTGAGTTTGAAATGAAAAACCTAACCAAATTTTTAACGGAATAAAAATAAAAGCGTTATAATTTTGCAGGTTTTTATCGGCAACATGACCATAAATGCCGGTATTCATAAACCCACATAAAAAGGGTTTTGGAAGGAGCGTGAGATTGGAAGCAGAAAAATATTCAGATTGTAGTTTAAGGAATCCTTAAACTTTTAAACCATCGATATCTAACAAATAGATTATCCACAAAGGGTTTGCTTTATATCTAAATCACTATATTTTAGTGTTTTTTCGTTAATAATTTTTAAACAGAAGCAGAGTTACTATGGTTTGTGAAAAAGATCCAGGACTCTTATGTTCATTTTACTGATGTTAACATACTAAATTATAACGTTTCTATTTTCATTCCATTAAAAAACTTCAATGTGAAACCAAGGTATCTTGGTATGTAAAAACGGGCGTGTCGCTTTATTGTTGAATCTCGGTTAAAGTGAAATTAGTGGGTTATAAAGCGTAGCCTTTGTGGATCGTCTTTTCGTTAGAAATTTATGGTTTTATATTGTGTTAATACCCCAAGTACAATCTATATCTTCTTCTGCTGTAAATCTCACGTGAAACCCATTTTATGTCCGACGCTGGTCTTTTAATCCCAGGCGTTCTGACGAGCAGTTGAAAAGCAATGCTCATGACTCATGAGCCTGAAGAGCAAGTTTCATTTGTTAAAGAGTACCAAGTTAGCAATAAAATATCCGAAGTTTTAACCTTTTTATTGAACTTCCGGTTAAAATTTTGAAGCTGAAATCGAGTTATCGAGGTATGCGAAATCGGGGTTTAGGGTATGCGAAAATGGGTTTAAGGTATGCGAAAATGGGTTTAAGGTATGCGAAATGGAATCAAAGACCGTTACGTTGAGTGACTTTGAATTGGAAAGCCACAGGGGAAGAAGTCGTTTTCTCGAAAGAACGGGTAAAGTGTAATCGCGAGACATTTAAATCTACTGCCAACATTACAAAGCCTTGAGTCTCTAAAAGCCGTGGATATTTTTGCTCCAGTTTGTAGAATTAATTCACCAAAATAATCATATCACTGGTTTGACAGCTACGCATGGATATACACTCATTCCTGAGTATAATCTATTCCGTAGTTTACTTCAAAATTTGAAGAAGCTTACGCTGGACATTTTTACTGAGGAGGGATTAACTAGCCTTGAAGCCATGGAGAATAAAATCCTGTTGGAAGAGTTTGATATGAATCTGAAATATCTATTTAATTTTGAATGGAGACGAGTATTAAGCGTTTTGAAAAGAGAATGGGACAATACCCTGAAAATTCTAAAACTGAAAATGTCTATAAATAGAGGAGGTGAAGGAGAAACGCCTTCTGTTGTTACCAAGCAAGATGAAGCTACTTTGCCAGAAAATGAATCTATAAGACTCAATCTTCCTGAAGTTTGTCATTTGACCTTGGATACAAGATACATATTCCAAAGATTACATGCTTGAATTTCATTTTGCCAATGAAAGATACCCAGGAGACTTTGTACATCATAACTGAACTCTTTACAGTGAATAGAGAAGAGAAAACCGTTTGAAAATAAAATATCAATAGCAGCAGGTTTAGTTTTTGGGATGGATGTAAGACTTGTATGATTCTAGCGCTTAGATTATCTTCCCTTAACTAAAAGAAATTATAACTAGTAACAAAATCTACGTATTGGGTACATGGACCCGGGAGAATTGGGTAAAGGAATAGTTATGTTGTTCAAAAACGTGAAAAAATCCGATAATTTTTTGAAACCTTAAAGCTTGAAAATAATAACATTAAAATAATTAATTGTTGTTCATGTACATTTTTTCATGTGTAACAGTCTTTCATTGGTCATGTATATTTTTTCGTAATTATTCGTTACGACCTGATACCTTGAGATAAAGATTTTTAAAAAATTTGCAGGAAAAATTCATATATTTTGTATTACTGTTGGACAAGCCGATTCATTTTATACACGATATGTATTTGAACTAGGGACATTCCATGGAAAGAATTTGCCTAAACGGTTTGAGTACAATTGTTTAAATAATGGCATTACTTTATTATATGGGGACATACATGCGTTAAATATTATTAATTATTAATTATTTCATAATAAGTTTTAGGACAATTTATTAAATATTGTATTTAATGAGAAAACAGTTTTAGAATCTGAGAATAAATTGGAATATTTTACTTTTTATCTTGATAACGTGGAGAACTTTAAAAGCGTACGCTCATATTCTGCATATTATGGTATCATGCATACCCGATAAGCAGAGGTTATCTGTTAAAAACTGCATTTAGGCTTGCTTATCTGCTTACTTGCATAAAATTGCTATAAAAATAATCATTATCATCATTATATGAAACATTTATGTGTGCCCAGGACATTGTCACATAACCTACCCTGAGATAATTGAATGCTTCATCACTTGCAAATGCCTTTGTGAGATTGTTCTATTTAATAAATCGTGGTAAACACGAGGGAATCACGTAGATGAATCGGTACATTTAAGCGACGAACTCTGACGAAAGGAAGTCAAGTGACGAAATTTGACAAAAGCGGTGAAATTAGTAACCACTCCTGACGTTTGACCCCGTGACCTTTGATCCTTTTCACCTACCGACCCCAAAAACAATAGGGGTCTTCCCCTTGACCTAAGGAATCTCCATACCAAATTTGGTCCAAATCGGTTAAGCGGTTCTCGAGATTTGACCCCGTGACCTTTGACCCCTTTGACCTACTGACCCCAAAATCAATAGAGGTCTTCCTCTTGACCTAAGGAACTTGCGTACCAAATTTGGTCTAAATCGGTCAAGCGGTTCTTGAGATATCCTGTGGACAGACGGACAGACAGACAGACGGACAGACAGACGGACAAACACAACAATCGCATAACTACGACGAATAGATTCATCTACGTAATAATGCAAGTCGCGTTGGATTTGCTTTGGAGCTTCTCCGTTACATTGTAAACAAAAACTGATGCTACAATAAACTCATAAAAGAACCAACACCAATACATATTTTATGGTTGCTTGCTATGTTGCTGGAGATTTGCACAAAATATATTTACACAGAAAGAGCAGCATAAAAGGCGAATGGCCTTAATGGCGGTGATCATGTTCTGCATCCTCAAATAGCAAGCCATCTGAAGCATTATTTCTGGGGAAAACCGGCATGACGTCAGTTAATAGCGACTGATATGTCTCTGCATTATGATGCAAAAACCGTGAGTAAATAGTAATCTAGCGGTGGACCAAATATATAGTGGCAAGGATATATAATATACATTACCACAAAAAATACGTATATCTAGTAGCCAAACATAGCAACGCTAATACAAAAAAAAACTTTCTCTGTTGAAGAGAAAGCTTTTCACAAAAACATACGAGTCCTAGGACTTGACAATATCACATTGTAAAAAAAACTCAATGAGATGTGTTGCGTTGGTTCAACTGCTTCTTTCTCTGTAAATAAGGCATATTACAAATTGTAGTTGTGTGCTTTGCTGCAATGTTCCATGTTCCAGTCCGAATTCAGACACAAAATAGAACACAACGATTATAAATTTTTACAAAATTTGGCTGTTTTTTTATACAAATATTCGTGCCTGTATAAATATTTCAAAACAACAAATAATTACTCTCAGACATGGAGTGCTACTCAAATTTAGTCACTTTGGGGCTCATAACTTTTACTTTCCATGCGTCTTCAGTGAAATCTCAGTCATGGCGTGATTGTGACAAATATTGCTCGGCGTAAGTATTTAAGTTTGTTTCATTCAAAGTTTATTTAAGTACTGGTAGATTAATGATATTCTAACATATAACTGTACTGAATTTGCAATGGCAGTAAATGCTTCGATATTAACACACATGAATTCTCTTCATGCGTCATACCAAATTATCACTGCTTTTGTGACATTAGAGATACGTAAGTAAGATTATAACATAGTTTGTGACTTGTAATTTCAACTCTGTGGATTTAGTTATTAGGATGTAAACATAAATGCAATTATTTAAAATTTAGTGTAAGGAAATTTCCAACCATGTTTTTCTTGCCGTTCTTCCTAATTTGGTGCACCATCGTTACCCTAATCTGTTGTTGGAGAATCAGGGAAACAACATGCAATAGAAGAAGAACCAACATGCAAAGAATAAATGCTGGTATGTAGAATACTAATCAAATAAGCAATGGTTTCATTTTATACCTTGACCTGACAAAAAACGTTCTTTTTAGAGCCGGTTATCAACAGTTCCTCTGAAGGCATTAGTAATGCCTAAACACAGACAACTAATTCAAATTTGCAACTGCTTTTTCATTATCATTTTCCATGTACCCCAAATCGAGGAGTTGCAAGTAATCTAGCTCCGCCTGTTGATCTGAATATTATCCCAGCAGAGTATCTGGAGCCCCCACCCGCATATGATGCTTGTGTGGCGGATAGAAATTCTACTAATCGAACTGAAACACGGTAGATTCTCGCTCTACCTGGATATAACGGATTTACCTCAATACTGGCTGGGATTTTATTCCTATTTCGCATTCACAATATCCTTTTTATGTGTAAATGCGTAACTGCTATAAATGGAAAAAAATTCCGCTTGGGGTGGTGCTATGCCGAGATTCTAACATACCTATTAATTAATCCCATGAGTTACTGACAAAAGCGAAATTAGAAAATGTTGTGTGTGTTCAAAATTGACCTTTTTATCTTCTGCTTGATTATTGGTATTCTTACTTCAGTCTATCACCATCTTATTTAAAAATACAATTGTACTACATTATAAAGCAGGATGTGTTTATTCCGTTTTATTGCTTTTTGCTTGTATGGTAAAAAAAATTATTGGCAATGGACTGCTAAAAAACGCATGCATAGGACAAGCCCTGATGTCTTATTCACATAAATGTTCTAGTAAATTCTCCTTGTAAATTTGAAATATGTATGTGTGTTACTTTGAATAGAGGTCGACGGGTAATTAGCGTCAGTGTGTTAGAAAGAGAATGGGAAATACCCTCAAATCTTAACACTAAAAATGTCTTAAGAAATCGTACTCATAATGGTTAGGAGGGAATGACGTGTCTGGTCTCGGAGCAGGATGAGACTTTGCCTGGAAGTGCGTCCTTGACTTAAGATATTCCAAAGACGTCATACTTGGACTTCATATTTCCAGTGATAGATTCCCTGGAATATCTGGATATCAAAACAGAACCCTTAACATTGGACAGATATAAGGAAAGCAATTTAAACATACAGTACAGGTAGCAGCTAATTCAGTTTGTGGAATGGATTGGAGACTTGAACGCTT